>OVAY01002499.1:0-17339 GCA_900406395.1 Kernera saxatilis | reverse complement strand
CTCATTGACGCGAACGGAGCCTTTTGCTAATAACTAAAGATATAGATTTAATCACACTAAACCGTTCAATGTCGGAAGATTCTGAGGTAGGTGTAGTCGGTGAACTTTGGGTTTGCCTGGATTTCGTTAATTTGGAGCAGCAATCTTTTACTTCTGGTTTAATAATATTGCGCTACACTTTCTCTCCGTATGAGTGAATACAATGTATCCTGTATGAGTAACTATTATTATAAGATATAATTTCTGACACAATATCTAATTAATATATTGTAGCTATTAAAATCTAGTAGATGTTGGTAGGGGCACTCTCGGATTATAGAGAATTGCACAGTGCTATAAATAGTGAATTTGTCATTTTTCTAATTTGTGTCTCATTCTTTGCTATCACCTGCAAATACTCTAAATAAAAACCCTATCTTTTTCTTGCAGGTAATAAAACCTTCAACTTTTGATAATAAGTAAAACAAACTCTACGTTAACAAAACCTAAAATGAGATAACTTAATTGGTGATTTTTTTTTCTAAAGTTAAGCTTAAGTTCCAAACCTCTTAGGTTGTTATGCAATATGTTCCAAAATCGTCAGTTAGCTTTATGAAACTGACAACCTACTAAAATTTATAGAAAAATTAAATTGGATAAAATATATTTTTTTTTAGTTTTCATGAGTTCTTACGAGGCTATTTTAACCACATAAATTTTAGATTTCCCAAATTTAGAACCTCATTTGTTATCTTTCTGTTTTCTAGTAACCTATATAATATTGAAAAAAATCATAATTCATAAACTGAAATCGAGATGAGTCCTAAAAGTAACTTAATATTTTTCTATCCATTGTATAACATTCATGTACAAAATAAAATAATTAACAAAGTTGAAAATAGAGTAATCGTAATAGATGGTTAAATCGTATGTATTGTAATTTAGGTTTAGCGAGTGATTCTAATTGTGGAAACAAAGATTAAGTTAAGGACATAGACTTACTAAAACAACAAAATATCTTACGTGAAACTTCCTTTTATTTTATACGATATTGTTCTTTAGAAAATTGACTATAATCATTGAAAATGGTGAATAATGATTTTTTTGGAAAATTAGATGGGTTGATGGAAACAAAAATAAAAAGAATTTGGAGATTATAAATTTGAAAAACTGAAATTTATGTGATTAGATTAGCCTCATAAAAATTCATGAAACTAAGAAATATTTATTCAATTTCAAGAATTTTCGATAACTTTTAATAATATACAAGTTTCAAAAAACCGACAAAAATCATAATTTTAGATCAGATTACCTAACGGGTTTGAAACATAAACTTAACTTTAGGAAAAAATCACCAATTAAGTTATCTCATTTTAGATTTTGTTAACATAGAGTTTGTTTTGCCTATAATCAAAAGTCGAGAATTTTATTATCCACAAAAATAGGTTAGGATTTTTTTTAATGTTTTTGACAAAGGTGAGTGTTTTTCTTACCCATTTTCCCAAAGAAAAATAATATCACCTGACCAATTAAAAAACAAGAAACTAACATATCAGAATATCCCATTATAAAAGAGATTATTTGTTTTCATAAAACTTATACTACCAAAAAACACTCAATTAAATATACTCAGACAATCCAAACGTCAAGATACGTAAGGATTGCGTTTTTTGCTCAGGAACCTCTTTTCCATTTAGAGGGTTCGCCATCCTAGATTGCTAAGTTCTACCTCCGGAGATATACACGTTTTCTGCCGGCTTTTGGTTTATTTCCATATCTTTCTGTTAGTCTTGCTAAATCTTTCGGTTTTTTGCCCTAAATTCTAAAGACCTTCATCGGGGCCACCCTCTGTTCTTCCTAAGAGTGCGGCTTTTCTTCTTATTGTTTCCTGCTTTCTCTCTGTTTTTCAAGAATCTCTCTGTTTTTGATGGATTTTCAACTAGACAGAGCCCTCAAAGCAATGACCATTGATGACAACAAACCATTGGTGCTTGCGAACCATCAAAAGTACTGCTCCAATGCAAACAACAACATGAGCTTGATGGGAAGATTTCTCAACCCAAAAAACCAAAAGATGTCCAACCTAATCTGGGAGTTACCAAGGAAATGGAGAGTGTATGGCAGAGTCAAGGGTTGGGAAATCCCTGGACAATTCGTCCTCTCCGTGAAATGCATATGGAGCACTTTCCAGATCTTCTATTCCTCATGGAGACTAAAAATTGGAAAATCAGCCATTACGTTTGAAGTTAAAGTTGCACAAGATGAGAAAGATTGGATTAAAACAAGATCTGGCATTGTGAAGGAAGGTGGTATGGGTACTTATCTTGAGTTACTAGAATGCTTTAGTGGTTCTAAGAAACAACTCTTTGGATATATAAAGGACAAGCTCCACGTGAGATTGTCAGGATGGTATGCGAAGTCTCTTTCTCAAGGAGGAAAATCAATTCTCCTCAAATCTGTTGCGATGGCGATGCCGGTGTATGCTATGACTTGCTTCAAACTCACAAAGGACCTATGTGAAAAACTTACTTGGGCTATGATGGATTTTTGGTGGAATAGCTTTGAGCACAAATCCAATATTCATTGGGTTAACCGAGAAAAGATGATGAGACCAAAAGCTTTGGGAGGTATTGGTTTTCGAGATTTGGAGGCGTTTAATCAAGCTCTTCTACCTAAACAAGTTTCGAGACTATTGCAAGATCCGGATTGCTTGTCCTCTACAGTTTTTAAGAGCATATATTTCCCTAACTGTACTCTGCTTACTGCAGCGTGTGGAGTGAGACCCTCAATGCTTGGAGGAGCATCCTTTTTGGACGTGAATTGCTTATCAAAGGTATGCAGAGACTCATTAGAAATTGAAGAGATACACTAGTCTGGTGTGATGATTGGATCTTTGATGGTAAGCCAAGGAAACCGGTGAGTGAACATTCGCTGATGGATATTGATTTGCGGGTGAGTGAGCTGATTGACATAGTTTCGAAGGATTGGAAGATCTCGATGCTAAGAGACCTGTTCCATAGAAATGATGTTCTAATCATAAGAAAAATGAAGCCAACAACTGAATATAATGATTCTTTCTTCTGGCGAGCCACTCGCAACATGGTACGATTTGAGGAGCCGACTAAGACATAAAGAAAGCTTTCTTGACGCTGAAGCTAAAACTTCCCTCAATCCGGTGATAGAATCGGTATGGAAAGTGGATACTGCCCCAAAAATTCGTGTTTTCCTATGAAAAAATGTTGAATGGAGCTTTGGCTATTTCGGAAAGGTTAAAAACATGAGGCATGAAAATTCATGAGGGCTGCCTGTTTCTCTTCCCATCCCTAGACAGGTTTGGGCCCTTTCAAATGTTCCTCTCCCTCTAAAAGGTTTTGGAGAATCTTTGTACCAGAACAACTCGTTGCTTACGTGTCTTCCAAGAAACCGGGGAGCCACCGAGTTGAATAAACCACCTAGTAAGAGACCGACGAGACAAAGGGAAACGAACCCAATCTGAATCACACCAAGCAGTGATGCGTAAGTCCGAATCCGGACGAAGAAGAATCCCTTGACCCGGATTGCTCTTCAAATAGCGAACCACTCTAATTGCGTCATCCTAATGTGCATTCTAAGGAACTTGCATGAACTGAGAAAGAACATGAATAGCATAGGAAAGCTCTAGCCTAGTAACATCAAGATAGATAAGTCGTCCGACCAGTCGTCGATATCGAGAAGGATCATAAATGGTCTCACCGTCAGCTAAGGCAAGAGTATGGTTCTGCTATATCGGAACGAAACTGGCTTTGCACCGAGAAGTCCCATTTCACTTATGATATCAAGAACATATTTCCGTTGGCACAAATACAAGGACTGCGAGCGACTTCAATACCCAAGGAGTATTTCAGAACCCCAAGGTCCTTCATGTGAAAACAAGTGCTTAGATATTGTTTGAATTCAAAGATAAGACCAACGGAACTCCCAGAAACTATTACATCGTTCACATAAACCAAGTCATGCAACTGCGAATCTCCATTAGCGTAAGTGAACAAAGAATAATCCGACAATGATTGAGAAAAACCGTATTCCTTAAGTGCAGAATTCAGTTTTACGAAGCAACAACGCGGAGCCTGTTTAAGGCCATAAAGAGATTTGTGAAGACGGCAAACCTGAGAACGATCATGAGTTCGAAAACCAGGAGGAAACCGGATAAAGACCTCTTCAGTCAAATCTCCATGAAGGAAAGTATTATGAACATCCATTTGATGAACCTCCCAATCATGTGCAACCGCAACCTCCAAGAAAGATCGTATCGTCACCATCTTACAAACCGGTGCAGACGTATTTTGTGTAGTCAAGACCCTTAGTCTTGTTGTTACCAAGGACCACCAAACGAGCTTTGTATCGCTCAAGAGATCCATCCGATTTATACTTCAGGGCAAACACCCACTTGCAGCCAAGAGCTTTCTTACAAGAGGAAGTGTCTCAACTGCCCATGTGCCATTCTCCTAAAGAGCATCTATTTCGCCCCATATCGTGCACCTCCAGTGCTCACTTTGAACTACCTCATCAAATTTATGGGGAATAATACCTACTGTAATGGCCGCAAGGAATGCTAGAGAGCAATCAACATAGTCATCAATCGGATACCAAGAAGAATCAACAAAGTCACTATAAGAATCACTGTGAGTAGTATTAGTGACATAATCCTGAAAACAAGAGGATGGAAACTTCTGGCGATGACCTTTTTCCATATGAGCTGGATCTGGTGATGAGATGGAGACTTCAACCTCAAAATTTGGAGAGATATTCGTCTCAATTATTAGATCTTCAGCTTCAGAAGTAGTATGTTCGTGTTCTGTATCACCAGGTAGAGGAGAACGAACAAGCGACGAAGATGACCCGGCTGTAGGAGAATGAGTCTCAACAACATTCAAATCCCCGTCATCTAGAGATGGTAAGGTAGATTCTGGTACCGGTGAATCAAGCGGCAAGGGATGTGATATATCAATGTCATCATTATCAGAGGAAGGAAAAGTAAAAGACAAAGGTATATTCGAAGGTGAAGAAGAATCTGAAGCCAGCGTGGCAAACGGAAAATCCGATTCACAAAAGATAACATCTCAAGAAGTAGAGATTGTATCCGTATCCAAATCAAAGAGTTTCCAACCTTCATTGCCCAAAAGATAACCGATAAACATCGAGCGATTACCCCGAGAAGCAAACTTGACGCCACCATGGCGTTGATTTTGAGCATAGCATAAACAACCAAGCCCCCGTAAATGATTCAATGGAGGAGGCCGTCGATATAACATCTGAAAGGGTGATTTTCTATTAAGTAACGTAGTCGGAATTCTAATTATCAAGTAACCAGCAGTAAATGCACAAATACTCCAAAATTTGGTAGGAAGATGAGCTTGGAACCGTAAAGCTCGTGCAACATTCAGAATATGATGGTGTTTTCTTTCCACCTGACCATCCTGTTGAGGAGTGCCTACGCAAGAGGTCTCATGAATGATTCCTTTGGTCCGAAAGAACTCTGAGAGACATATAAACTCAGACCCATTATCACTTTGAATTTTCTTTACTTGCGTATCAAATTGATGTTCCACGAGAGCAATGAAATTACGAAGTGTAGATGGAGATCCGTTTTATTTGGTAGCAAATAAATTTATAGGGCTCGAGAATAATCATCGAGAATTGTAAGAAAATAATGATATCCGCATATCGAAGTTGTATGGTAAGGTCCCCATAAATCACAATGAACTAACTCAAAAGCTGCTGATGTTTTATTGAAACCCAAAGGAAAAGAATCTCTTGTTTGCTTAGCACGAATACAAACGTCACAAGACTTGAAATCAAAACTACTATAACTACAAGAAAACCTGCGTTTTGCGACCACCAATATAGTCGTAAAACAGTCGCAAATACACGATTTACGACTAATTTGAGACTATTTTAAGTAGTCGCAAATATTTCGTCGCAAAATAAAACAGTCGCAAAATAAACGCTAATATGCGACAGTTTTGTGATACCAAAATATAGTCATATATTAGCGACTAACTACAGACAAACAAGTTTTGTCGTAAATTAGTGACTATAAACTGACGTATTTCTTTAGCGACTATTGTATGATCACAATTGAAAGTCGTATTAAAAAGACGAAATCGTGACTAGAACGGTAGTCTTATATTAGCGACCAAGTAAAGACGAAAATGGTTGAAGGTAATTAAGCTTCTAATTTGGTACAATCATCTTCTAATTAGCATGTAATTTGGTATAACCTGAAAATTTGATTCGAAAAATATGTAAACCTGAAAATTTTTTCATAAAATAACCAAATATTACATAAATATCCAAAGATCAAGTTTTTTGTTCCATAAAACACAACCTAAAAGCAAATAAAACTTAGTTTGAAGATGAGGGGAATTAGGTAGAAGACATGGGTGCATTGCCTGTTCCAGCACCTGGATCAGTGGTTGTTCCTACACCTGGATCAGTCGATGGTGCTGCTCGAGGTTGAGTCGCCATATTCGCGGCAAATGCGGGATCTTGATTTTTGAAGTTGTCCACGAGCATCTCTAAGCTCAAGATCCGAGTATCGAAAGTCGTTGCTCCTCATCTCGGTGAGCATTTTCTGCTTCTTGTTCGGCGATTCCCGGATAAGTGTTTGTGATTCCCGGATAAGTGCTTGTGAAAGGACCTATGATAGTGGAGGTTCCTCGCAAAGTTAAACGGCAAGCCTCCAGTGTAGAACATCCTTGCAATTTCTTGATCCAATTGATCCCTCAATTGAACACCAAACGCTCTAACGATAGGTGAACAACTAGACTTTCTTTTCTTAGAAGAGTATGGTTCACTGGGTAAAGAAACTTCTCTAGGTCCAGATTGACTTTTCTTCTGCTCAAACTCGTCTTCCAACTTCTTCATATAAAATCTTTCAGTCCTAGTTGCTTTCTTACAAAGAGCAATTCCAGCATTCCTTATTCCAAGTAAATGTTTTCTCACTCGTGAATAGGACCCCTGTTTTTCCTCGTTGCNAATCTCTGCTCGATAAACAAAGAAACGTAGACCGAACTCTGACGAACAATATACGGAGCTATGCAATAGTTTCCCAATCAAAACCACTAACAAAAGATGATCTCCGCCGCCGATGATACACTCCACAAAATAATAAGCTAGAACCAATCACGAATAACAACTACTAACTGTCATGAACTCGAACCTCGACAGCGTGAAACGATAAGTAGATCGTGGGCTAGGACCAATCTCAAATCTTCTTTGAGAAACCAAAAAAACGCCGAGGTGGAAAAAATGAGAGCATACGAAAACGTGACGTACGATTGAAGAAACCATAGAGAACCAATAGAAAAGAAAGCGACCAAATCTTTAGAACGGCGAAGACGAATGAAAAAAATACCTAGAACCGACTATATTTATAGCCAGGCCTGGCTCAAAACATTTGAAAGCCTTAGGCAACAAAAAAAACCAAAACTTTTGGGCCCAAATATTTTTTTTAGTTTTCTGGGCCTTTTTAGTAAAAAAAAAAAATCATTTGAAAACAAAAAACGTCAAAGAAAAATAGAAAGGGCCCTTGGACCCTGGGCCATCGCCCCACTCGCCATGGGTCTGAGTCGGGCCTGTTTATAGCGCAAGTAAGTATGGTTTAAGATTCCAAAACGTTT
The DNA here is from genome assembly GCA_900406395.1 of Kernera saxatilis. NCBI lineage: Eukaryota > Viridiplantae > Streptophyta > Magnoliopsida > Brassicales > Brassicaceae > Kernera > Kernera saxatilis. The sequence goes on along the minus strand of OVAY01002499.1, from coordinate 9,699 downwards.
GCAATTTAGGGACAGCCGAGATCGTCGACAACCAATATAGACGGTTAAGATTAATATATTCAGAAAAAAATCAGGGTTTCTTAAGGGCAGCCAAGATAATTAAGGACCGAGATCAGCGTTTTAGATCGAAATAAAATCAAAAATCTAGGGAACGACTGAGATGATCATGAAGCAAAATCAACGATTGAGGTACGAGTTTCATTAATGGCATATTAGTCTTTTTATGTCTCAACACATCTCTACGATTGAGATCATCTACTTCGAAATCGACGCTCGAGATTGAATAAAAAATAAAAAGCTAACGAACGGCTGAGATCAAAAAACAACAAAATCGACGGTGAAGATTAAATTTTAATCTGGAGCAGAATAGAAATTAACCATTCTGAAGATGAATTTGAGAGTGTTTTCACACCTCATTTAATATTATGATCTCGAATTATAGTACTAAATCAACACGATTACCTCACACATAAAATAATTAATTAAGAATATTTCTCTCAACCATGGAATAATAAAGTTGAGAAAATAAAAGAGAAAAACAAAAAAAGTAAAATACGAAATGTCAACCATTGATCATGACTGATAGTGATTAATCGGACGGCTCTTACAATTTGATGATGAAGACCTACCCTTCTATTTCATCTACTTGAAAATCTCTTGTGCTGTGTGTATTTGTTACGTCTCTTCTCTCTTTTCGAATCCGCCGTCTCCGATCGCTTTCTCACCGGCGCGGTAAATCGTACAAGCTCAGGTAATCATTTCTGTCTCCGGTATCGACCTTCTCTTGTTCATTCGTCCTTCGCTTTCTCCGTTTGTTCAATTTTGGAATCCTCTATTCGATTTTTGTCTCGAATTTTTTTTTTTAATTTCCGACGATTGTTAGATCTACGACGTATCTTAGAATTTCGTTCAATTTAGGATTGATTAGGGTTGCTAAATTTCTGCTAAATTACCTAAGGACCTCTATTATTTTCCTTTGGATGTGGCTGAATGTTGTCTTCACCGAAGAAATCGGGTTTAGTGAGCAATGGTCATTGAATAGACGAAGCAAATTGCACGTATTTGCCTTTGTGAACTGTGAGCATCCAAGGATAGATAATTATGGAACAATTGTCAATGACTCTTGGCTTTCTCTCCTTTGTTCTGTCATTGATAATGTTGGATTTGGAGGTCTCGCATCCTTGTTATAAGTAACGTAGTAAATACTTTACAGGCCCCTACTTTACATATGTAGCTTAAAGTTAGAATTTTATGAGAGCCCACAGTTTAGTTCATGTAGGAGCTGCCTTGTAAAAGGAAGTTGACTTAATCTTCAGTCACAGTTTGGATCAAAACGATGTCACAGGCACAAACAATTTGGATGTATGCTCGTTATCCATTTAGTGTCTTGATTGAATACTAGTTTATCAAATGATTTGTTCTTTTAGATGAAGATGAATGCGTTATTATCTTATATATTGGTCATGTCTTGAGAGTGATAATGGGTTTTGCGTTGCTATGGACTCGCAGACCATGTTGACTGAAACTCCGTTTAGGCCACGAGAAAAGCTTCTGGAGAAGCAGAGATTGTTCCAGAGCATCCATAGGCACACTTACTTGAAAGGACCAATGGACAAGATCACATCCGTTGCAATTCCTATTGCCTTGGCTGCAAGTTCTCTCTACATGATTGTAAGTTTATCTTTTCAATTCCTTGTTAATTTTCAGAACTATGTATTATTCATGCTTTGCATTTGTCATCTTTTCAGAATTATGTATGCATGCTCGCATTTACTCTTTGTTTCGTCTTGGAATCGATCCTTCCTTTTGGTGATGGCTTGTCATCTTTGCACTTACCAAACGATTGTTTTTGCTTAAACCTGAATGCCCTAGTTTAATGGGTTCTTTAAAGATGTTATCGAGATTGATTTGTCTCAGCTTTCTTAACCCTGTTCATCATCTAACTATGGAAGATTTGTGTGGCTGATACAGGGAACAGGAATCTACAACATGTCTAATGGAATCGGGAAAAAGGAATAAGCAGCTTCTTCTTCGTTTTTACCTTTTCTTACTTTATGCTTTTGGAGGTTTCTCAATGTATCCAATGGCTGCTATATGCGGTTGCAGACTAAGGTTGCACTGATCTTTTTATTGAAGCTGTTTTTATTGCGTTTTGCCAAATAATTGCGTAGTTGCGGACAATGTCGAAATTTGAAAGATGTTTGATGTTATAAAGTTCCAAAGTTTCGAGGTTTTTCATTTGCTTTAATGACAAAGTTGAATTCTCTGGGTTAGCACGGAAGCTTCGTTAGAGGTCCGCTTTCCGTTTCGGAATCGGAATCGGAATCGGAATCGGAAGCTTTTGGAATCGCGAGGAAGCGTCGCGGAAGCGCGATTCCAAAAAAAAACAAGTTGGAATCATTTTAGAAGCACCGATTCCAAATTGGAAGCGTTTTGATTTTTACGATTCCAAATTGGAAGCGTTTGATTTTTACGATTCCAAATTTAAAATCGTAGAAAATAATAAATTATTATAGAACTTTAGGATATTTTTGGTTTTTTTTATTATTGTATTAAAAAATATAATTATGAAACATATAAATTATGAACCATCTTTTGCAATTTTCATTTTCTATACTTTATAGTTTTTTATTTTTCTTCTTCACGACTTTGAAAACCAAACAAAATAATTTTAATTTGATTATTGTTTGTTGGATATATTATGCATCGATTTACTTAGCAAACCAATCAAAGTAAATCGTTGTTTTCAATTTTTTTTACTGTAAAATAATATTATTTTATTATATATATATATATATATAGGCTTCCAATATGTACCCGCTTCCTAATTCTTTTTAAAAATCCGCTTCCGCGCTTCCATACGTTTCCGCTTCCACGTATCCGCTCCCGTTTCCTTGCAGCTTAGGTTTCTTCTGCGTTCTACTATTACATATTTGTGTTCTATTCATATGATTTGAGTTTTAAGGTTTAGTTTGTTAGAGATTATGCATTCAATGCAGTGAATGCATAATTCAGTTATCGTGAATGTGGTTGTGTGCTTACCAAAAACAAGGGTGTAAACAACCTGGGTTGGACTAGTGTTATTTGAGGGGAAAAACCCAATACGGTATGGGCAATTCGATTCGCGTTGGCCACTAGGGTATTCATATGAGGCTTTCAGCTCTCCAGGAACACGTGGACCGGGACCTTGTCAGGTTCGAGGGCCGCGCAAGTCGGGATGCCAAAGGCGGGCCCAGACACTTGGATTATCAAAAAAAAAAAAAAACAAGGATGTATTAGAGAATTAGACATTTTTTAGAAAGATATTAGACAAGTGTGTGAGAGAGGAAAATGACAAAATAAAAGAGAAATACACAATTATCCTTCTCTACACACTCATTTTTATTGTAACTAACATAAGCTAAGCTGAGAAACAAATCACAATGTTTGCAGAATTCTAAAGATGTGTTGCATTGTAAGTTATAAAAAAAAATAGAGAAATTATTCAGAATAACACAAATTTGTTGTGATATTAATAGAGTAACACGTTGGAAAGATTTTTTACTAGAATAACATATATTTATTGACAAAAGACAAGTAAACCAACTTTATATCAAATATTTACAACTCTGCCATTTAGAATTATTTTTTTATCTAAAACTAATTTCAATCTGATTTCCTTAATTTAATTTTCTCTTAATTCATTTAATCATGTTTTTTCTTTTTCTTTGAGTGTCGTTTCTAATTCCTTACAAAATCTCTATTTTCTCTTTATTTTCCATAACCTCTATTCTACGACGACACAGAAACCTAGGGTTTGGGATCTTCTTCTTCTCCGACGGCGGTCTTCGTTCTCCGACGCCGTCTTCGTTCTCCGACGCCATCTTCGTTCTCCGACGCCGTCTTCGTTCTCCGACGCCGTTTTCGTTCTCAGGCGAATATGCGCTCTCCGATGCCGTCTTTTCCACTTCCACGAAGACGACTGTTCATCTTCAGAGAGACCTTTCGGGTTCCTTGTTTAACAATCTCTGTATAGATCTAAGATTAAATTAAGAAATTTGGATTTATTGGTTTCAGCAAGAGGTTTAGGCTTCAAGGACGTTTGTATCCATGTATTGTGCCGTCGAGGAAGGAGAAGTCCATGGGAAGGTTTGATTTTTTTATGAACATTTTTGTGATATTCTCATATTCAGCTACTTTGTTCTTGTGGGTTTTTGGTGTTTTGATCGTAATTGAGGATTTTAGGGTTTAGATTTTGAGAAATTTTGGTGTATTTTTTTGCAGGTAACTAATGGGATCAACTGGTGAAGAACTTGAGAATTTAGATGCTGGTGACGGTAATGAATATGAGAGAGTCACAGTTGGGGTCCTAAGGAAGGTAAGTTAAAATATGACTCTTGATGAGATTAGATTCTTAATGTTTTGTTTCATTTTGATTCTTGATGAGATTAGATTCTTATTATTATTATTTTTGGCATATACAGAACCATTCCGAGAAGATGACTGTGAAAACATATATATGGATCAATAATGCTGATCATGATATGTATGGAGAATGGGATTTCGAGGTTTGTACCATTTTGTTAACACATCATGGGTAAAGAAATTGTTTCGATTCGCGTGTTTGATCGTGGATTGTGTGTTTGGATTTGGTTTTGTTGTTAGGAATGGAAACGATTACACATGAAGAAGTTCATTGAGACGTTCAAAGAAATCATGGAATGGAAGAGGAATCCTCAGGGTAAGGAAAGAGATGATTTCAGCCATGTCCTACGTAAAGATGTTCGTCTTGAATGGATTGTGTTGAGCATGTTCTATTTATTACCTTTGTTGCGAATTAAATTATGCCTTAAGAGGTGGAGATCAATGAAAAGAACGGTAATGTCATATGTTATTGTAAGATTTGAATTTTTATGTGGGTTGTGTTTTGGCGTTATATAAGTCTTTCAGAGATGTTGGCATCTTATCTTGTATATGGTTTGGTTAATGGCATAATGCCTATGGCGTCTATTTGAATTCATAGGAGTGACCACGAGTGATAGGTTTTAGAAGTCATGTGTACTGATTCCTTGGCAAAATATAGTATTTGCATAACAATTGATAGAACAGAGAGAAAGGTTGTAACCAAAACAAAAAAAAACAGAGTTGCTCTAGAATGAAAGGCTTTTGGGTGGACCAAGGTTGGATAATTTTAAAATTTTAGTTTGTGAAAAAATAGATCACATGACCAAAAAAAACAAAATCTAAGGAAATAACATTAAATGGATTAAGCCAAAAAAAATCTAAGAACTACAACAAATATCAGAATTTGATACACGTCCACAACTTTTCATAAAAATTTGGAGACGAAGAAGAGCCAATAGAACCGAAAATTTCGAAAAAAGAAATACACCAAAAACAAACCAGCTAGTGCACTATAGAACAAAAATAACATTCTATTTTTATTTGTTATATATAGACTGACACGTTTTTATTTGAAAAATATAATCGTTTTTGAGTAATTTTTTGTTCGGTTTTAAAAATTCAAACGATCACATATGCGAAAAAATGTCACCAAAGGTTGCTCCTCTAGCATGGCTTGATAAGTTGATATCATTACATTCTCTCTTTTTATAGCACATGTGAAGAACCAAGAAAGGTAAACGACTTAACTATATACCACATGAGGTATAATATATAAATCTGTCATATAAATATGCTATTGTAAAATATCAAATGTCTGTCATGAATATGTCTGTTACTATAAAAAGAGTTAGTTTAGTAAGAAATAAGTTTGTCGTTTTGTAGTTGTTGGAAGTCTGTTACGAAGGTGCGTAAATATTATGGCAGAAAAATATCTGCTGCAATGTAAAAATAAAACTGTTATTACGCTAATGCTATTCTAGTAAATAAATTTTAAGTCTGTTTTGGTGACAAAATTAATAATTCTCACAGACTAACCCAAAAGTATGTTACTATATGGTAAATGTCTGCTACCAAATACGTTCCTTAAATCTGTCGAATGAAAATAAATCTGTGAGATTAATCTGTCCAACCAAAATAAATCTCTCGGAAGTACATAAATCTATGAAGTCATCCCAAAAATTTTGTGTAATTAGTCTGTCAACCTGAAATAAATCTATAGAGAGCACTTAAGTCTGTGTAGTCATTCTGATAAGTCTATGTAATAAATCTGTTATTCGAAATAAGTTTGCGAAAACAAACAAATTTGTTGTAACGTACGAGAGATTTTTTAAAAAAAATTTGTCAGTCAAATAAGTTTGTGAAACAAATCTGTCATTTCTCAAAAAAACTGTCAAGTGCTTATAACTTTGTCACTATTACCGCGATAGATTTTTTCCGACAGACTTACCATTGCACCCCAAAATGCGGTGGCATAACTGTAAATATCGAGATTTTTTTGCTGACGTGTAAAAAAAAAGTAATGGTAATTTTGTAATATATTTTTTTTATCAAATGCTAGGAAGGTATTATAGGTATTAAAAAAATTCTAGTAATTAAAAAAAAATGTAAGTTATTCTAGTAATAAACTCTTGTTTTTGTGTTATTCCAATAAATTTCCCAAAAGAATATTCAAATAATGTAACATGAGATATAAGAATATGAACTCCATTTCTCTAATTTGATTAACAACCACATCAGTACTCTGTATAGCCTCTTCAAAATAACAACTTTTCGGCTGGTTTAAGAAAAAGTTTGTTACCTACAAAATCAACACAAACATTACATATAACTAGGCATGTTAATGGACCTCTAAATATGGATATAAGAATAAAACTGGAATTCTAACTCGCAAAAACCTGATGAATATAGCATAATACGTGTAAACAAAACAATTTAGGTGAAATTTAATTACAAATGAAAGCAATATAAGAGATTTGTTAATATATTAAACCCAATTAATATTACTGAAAATACATTTCAATAACTGTAATACGTTATAAAATATATTGATTTGATTAACAACCGCATCAACAATTTGTATGAGGCGCGGTCTTTCCCAATATATCAATTGCAATCTGGGAAGGTCCATTCTACACAACAAAGCGTAGACCTTTGACATAGATTATTGTGATATTTCTAACACTTTCACATTTGGTAAAGAAATGACGATAGTTAGATCCCACGTTAGCAAGAAGACCGTCAAAAATGAACTCATCTAGGTTGACTTCAAGCAAGACCTCATCGGCTAAAACTGTCTAAATCCTCTCTCTCTCTCTCTCTCTCTCTCTCACTCCCTCTCCAAATTTTTCATTTCCCACTGAGTACTCGCAAAGTATACGAAGAAGCTTCCTTCTTCACTTAGAGAAGATTACATTTCTCCCTCTGCTAATGCAGCTTAAGCTCTGTCATACTAGAGCATTTTCGCGTCTCTCTTATCTATTTTCCCCATCATATCTCTCTCCAATCACGCTCTAACTTTTTTTCCCTAAGTTTGATTTCTTAGGTCACCATCCCTCTTCTTTCCTCCTTCTGAGATGGGTTTTGTTCCTTTTATGTTTTAACATTGTGGGTTTTGTTCCTTTTATGTTTCAACATTGTGGGTCTTCTCTTTTGCTTTATAGGGTTTTAAATTTACAGTCTTTACATTATTCCATTAGAATGCATGCTTGATTGCTTGCTTCTAAGTTGATATCAGGTTGTACTCATGGCTATTCTAGGCTACAACTTCAAATATATAATTTTTATTTCTCTGTCAGTAAAGTTTTTACCTTTGGACTTGATGTCGATGCTTCTCAGCACAAGTAACGGATCCTAGACAAACCCGGATGCAAAGTAAATTGAGCTGAAGAATTAGAGCTAGTTCCAATATTAGTGTATGACAAACTTGTATGCTGATTCATGTTTTACTATTGTTTTTTTAATCATTAAGATGCTTGCTTATGTATTTTTTTTTCATTTTTTTTTTTTTGAAATGAATGTTAAATTATATTCAAACTAAAAAAAAACGTTTTTACATCAATTGCAACATGCTTTTGAAAAGAACAATTTGAGAAAATTAACTATGTGTTGCAAACCACAATACAAGCGCGGTTTCGTTTCGGGGATCCTTCAGGTGGATTGTGCTACTGCGATTACGAACAATTTTGTCTATCATCATAACCATACGAGAAATCGAAGTGTGTTGTTCTCCATCTCGTCTCTTGTTACGTTCTTTCCAGATATAATATACGGTGGCTTGAAAAACGTACCGTATGAGGAATGTTTCAACACGAGGCAGATGATGATCCGAAATCGGAGATAATACCAAGTCCCAATCAAAACCAAACCGCTGTCTCAGAAGTCCTTTCACAAGTGTTGCCCAAATCTCCTGCGAGTACGAACATGAGAAGAACAAATGATTTTGAGTTTCAGCTTGTCCCGTGCAGAGGCTGCAGTTTTCCGAGATGCTCGGGTTCCATAATCTCATTCGATCGCCCATGGTTAGGCGATTGTTGATAGCTAGCCAAGTGATGAAGGCAAATTTTGGGGTTCGATGCTGAAACCAAACACCCTTGAACCAGAGCACCTTCGAATGTGTCCCGTGAAGCTGAAGCCATGTATCTCTTGACGAGAAATTTAGTTTATACTCTCCTTGTCTTGATCGCCACAACGAAAGGTCTTCTTCACCAGCTTTACGCTGCTCACGCATCCTTAAAATCTCCTCCTCAATAGAATTAAGCAACTCCACACAATGCCTTCTTCGTCTAGGAACCTCCAAAACAGAAAACAACTTCGCATTAGCCGGGATGCCAAGAACAATGACGCCACAAGCCCCAACTAGAGACATAAGCTCCCCGTACTGAGACTAATTGTCATACCAGAGCCAAGTGGAAGAGCCACAGTGAGCCTCCATTTTATAAAATCCCGGGCCATACCTCTATATTTTAACAACTTTCACCACATCTAGGATCCTTTAGCCTGAACTTCTCTCAGGGACCAGAGGAGTCATCGCACAATTGAGTTTCCCTTAACCAATTCACCCACAAAGAGTTTTTAGCAGAGAGAATTCTCCAAATTAGTTTCAGAATGCAGACGTTATTCACTTCTTTAAGCGGCTGCAGACCAAAACCACCATCTTTCTTCGACTTACAAACATCATGCCATGCCAATTTGACCTTCCTATTATTTAATTCCGACCCTGACTAGAGAAACGCCGAGCATAAGCTTTCAATCTCACGAATACAACCCCTCGGCAAGCGAAACACACAAGTGATAACACCTGTTATAAGTGATCGCACATGCTGCAGTCTCCCCGCATATGACAGATATCGAGCTGTCCAAGAACCAATTTTTTATCTTTTTTTTTCAGAAGTGGAGCATAATCCGCTTTCGACATTCTCTTTGTCATGAGAGGGAGGCCAAGATATCAAACCGGTAACAAGCCTGTGTCAAAAGNGAAGAAACATAGACCAAACTCGATGAAAAACATACGTACTGAGGTATGCAATAGTTTGCCAATGATAAACTCCCTAGAACCGATCACAAATACAACTACTCACTGCCATCGAGAACCAAAGGGGAAAAAAGCGAGCGAATACGTAGAGCTGCCGAGATAGATGCAAGGAAAAACACCTACGACAACTATATTTATAGCGAGTAAGTAGGTTTTAGGGTTCCAAATAGTGTGTGACATAAGAACTGCTGAGATCTTTGATGGCCGAAATCTACAGTCGAAATCTTTCTATTTTTTTAAAAAATTTAGGGTTTCGTTTGAGTAATAGATGTGACTGGATTTGA
>OVAY01002498.1:0-17350 GCA_900406395.1 Kernera saxatilis | reverse complement strand
TAATTGGTGAAATAGGGAGCTTTTATGAACATTGTCCTAATTATTTGTATGCTTTATATGATAATGATATTGTAAACGCTTGATTGATCAATGAAATGATAGTTATAAAAATGATAGATTGGTTACCCGGCCCCGGCGAAGAAAGCAACTGGAATCATCATCTCCAAACCATTTATGGACATGCTGCCGATGAAAATTGTAACTATAAAATTTTCAACAAAAATATATATAGAAGAAAATGTGATAGGAATACAATACGATATGATAAACTTATATATAATATTAATCTCCAAAACAACACACATATATATATATATATATATTTGACATACCATATAGACAAAGAGTCGACAGTAATTTTTGCGTCTTCAAGATTTCCAGTCATCACAATTAAAATCCTATAATACCAATACTCCAAGCTGTCTCGATAAAAATATACCGTAAGAATTGTTTTCGATCTGTAAATCATAAGAAAAAATGCGACACGAGTGGCATTTAACAAATAATACCAAAGCATGATTCCGGAGGAGGCAGAGAGCTTAGTGAATTCCCATAGTCTGGTGAAAGCTTCGACGGAGAAACCAGCCCAAGTGAGCGGACAACCGCCGCAAGTGGAGTAAGTAAATAAGATGAAGACATTGAGCCACCACGACACGCTAACAGTAGCCATGGTCCCTATGACTCCAAGTTTAAGACCGTACACAAAAAGCCAGCACACAAATATGTGAACCACAAGTGTCACTCCAGCCGTAATTGCAATCACCTGGTGATAATGTAAGAGAATATTAACCAAATACATTTATCAAGAAAATGTTCACTCATTAAGCGTCTGGCTTTTACATAGTGGCAGCGAACGGAACGGCTTGGTAACTTTATTTACATACTTTATTCTGGAGCTGGCATTGGAGGAATCGGTTGATAGGCAAAGCGAAGGCAAGGGCAAAGTGGAGAGGAATGACCCAAACAGCGATGGTACCGGAGAGCTCGGCGATGTCGTCAGGCTGGCCAAAGAACTTGAGAATGGGGGACGCAAAGATGCACATAGGCAGGAGCAAGATGGAGCATAAGAAGAGAACAACCCAAGATCGCTGCATATACACTCCCAACATGTCATACTTCTTTGCTCCAAACGCTTGACCACACAGCGTTTCCAATGCACTCGCCATTCCAAGCTGCGTATATATATATATAGTTTCTTCATAAGTTAATCATTATATAATTAATATAAGCCGGAAAATGTTTATATATATATATGTGTTTGTGTGTACGAGAAGGCTAAAGGTGAAGCCAATGATGACGTTGATGACGATGGAGATGGCCGCGAGTTCTAGCTCCCCGAGGTGGCCCGCGAACGCCTGAGTGATGACGGCCATCGAATTGGTCGAGACTCTGGTGAATATGGCCGGTCCAACGATCCGCCATAGCTTCTTTGTCTCTATCCATATTTCTCCGCCTTCCTCCGCCTCAGTTTGATCCCTTAACAGAGGAACCGTCTCTACAGCTTCTGCTTCTGCTTCGTCGTATCTGTCTCCCATCGTCGATCTTCTGGAAATTAAAAATAAAATAAAGAGTAGACGATATATATATATACAGCAGATACGTGATGATCTAGAGTAATTAAAATATAGTTTAAATTTAAACATTCCTTTCTTCCATTTTTATTTCAATATATAGTTTGACAAATGTTAACTCAGTTTCCCTCGTTTTATATGCCGTTTACGCCATAATATTATTTACTACGAATGAAATTATTAAAGGCGACAACATGTTGCTAGGGAACCATGGGAGAAAAAAATAAAAGATCATTAACTCCAAACTTCAACTCCCAACCAAAAGGGATTTTAATACTCCAACCAATTTGACGGAGAGAGAGCAGCGATAATACGTAAGAAACTATTGTGCTGGCAGACATTGATATTTGATATAGAGAGAGAACCCTATAGTTTGAAACTAGAATTTGAGGAGCCAATGAATGGTGGAGTGCACTTATCCCTATGCGTTAGTAAGTCTATACTGTACGACGATAATATATATGCATGTTATTTGTTAGGTTTTGATCTGTGTTCTTTAGAGTATTCCAATATTTTTGGAAAATACCATTTTTACGTTATGAGTTTTGAGCAGCCGAACGGTAGCCTCTTCCATTGCTTTTGCTCCATCTCCCTTTTACGTTATGAGTTTTCAGCAGCCTCAGTGACTTTGTTGGTTGGTAATCAATGTGCCATCAACATTTTAGGTAATGATTGATAATTTTCAAGTAGACAATTTAGAACCGGAATATCGAGGAGATTATTAATTAGATAGATAGTTGAATCATGTGGTTGAATGGAGATGTGTAAAAAAGTATGGTTGTTAATCAAATACTTCACAAATTACCAAAACAAAAAATGTAGTACTGTATAATATAATGTAGTTCAAACTAATTGGGTCATATAAAACCATAATGGGCCTTTTATGATGTAGCCCAGAGGACCAGAGTGTCACAGAATTTATTTTTATTGACAATGATATTAATAGTTATACGAGTAACTGGGGAATTTTGTTACTAAAACCTAAAATATGTGTGTTTTACTGTTTCTAATTTTAATATTTAAATGACTAATGTATTTAATTGATTACAGTAAGAAAAAACTTTAAATTACTGTTTTTACTTTCATAGTAAACGACAAAATCAATTCTAAACAGTAATTTAAACTTTAGAATTCACTGGCCTTGTTTCTAAAGTGTGCTAGTTCTTTTTTCTTTTCTGCATTTTGAAAAATATGTCTACTTTTTCTTCCAGCTTTACTGTTTTCCCGGACATTTCTAGTTTCTATGTTATGCATTTGACAAGTAATTTAATCACACGAATTACGTAAAACTTAACTATTTTGATCTGAAAGTTTTATAATTCCTGATCCTAAACATAAAAAAATAATAATAATATGGACTTATGGAGGGTAGATTAGTAGCGTTTCATTATACATATGTTAGGATTGTACAGAGCTTTAAGTATTTTTCCTTAAGAAAGCAAGATCGGAATACATTGATTTTGTTGTTTAAACGAAAGAATAATGAAATTATTTTATTAATCTATCATGGGATTTACATTAAACAGATTCCACCATATGAAGCCTTTCCAATGGTAAGTTACACGTGTCAACATTCCATTAGTTCCCACCAATATAATAATTACTTTCCCCGATCCGACACACGTGAACATGATAAAAAAATTTAAAAGATCATATACCGAAATTCGAAAATAAACGAAATTCTCACATAACACCAAGGATTTGAAATAATTTGGGGAAAATTTAAAAAATAAAAACGTGAATTTAGTAAAAATGTAAAAATAAAAAAGATCTCAAGCCAAAACGGCGGCGTACATAATAGCGGCGAAGGCGGTTCCGGCGATGAAAGCCTTGTTGGAGAAAGCGGCACTTGGGGCAAGCGCTGCATCTGAAGGTCCTGGCGCTGGTCCGCCTGGGCTCAAGGCGGGACCTTCCGGCGTCGGTGGAGAAGCGGCGGGAACATCAGCCGGAGAAGGAGCGGGCGACGGTGGAGTGGAGGCGGGGGCTGGAGTAGCCGGTGGTGGAGTGGTGGTTGGGGCTGGGGTTGCGGCGGGTGGTGGGGTGGCAACTGGAGGAGGAGTGGCGGCGGGAGGAGGAGTTGCGACAGGAGGAGGAGTAGCGGCCGGCGGCGGAGGAGTGGCGGTCGGAGTAGGAGCTGGGGCTTGAGCGAGTGCTGACGTGGCGAAGAGAGCCATTATCAAGAAAACTTGGACAATTTTGGAACCCATCTCTCTCTCTCTTAGAAAATGCTGCTTCTTTTGGGTTTAGAGTGAGAGATTCTGAGATTAGAGAGAGCTGTGAAGATGAGTAAAACGGAAGAGACGTATAAAAAGGGGGGAAATTAAGAATAGTTTCGATTAATTAAACGAGATTCCTAAAAATCTTTTAATACTATATTAAAGAAAATTTGCAGACTAACATGCAAACGCATAATTGGAACATGGGGCTTGCCTAACTATACTCTCCGAGGCCAAAACACTAATATATTTAAAATTTGTTTCTTTATTTTTTCTTTTAATATACTTAGACTTTGATTAATCATATATATTGATAATGACTAATGAACATAAACATATATTATAAGGTAAATCGATTTACAGATGCAAGATAGATATCAAAATATTAGGCGGATGAAGCTTTAACATCTTAAAATATTGACTTCGCTTAGTATACAATCCACAAACCATGGATTAACGTCAAATTAAGAGAAGTTAATTTTGATTAGGTGAATAAACTTTAGACTTAGCTAGCTGTGATTTGATGGTGAATATAATTGGAGAGAGAATCCAATATTTGTAATGATACTCCGTATTATTTAAAGATCATTATGTTAGGCAAACTAAGTCTATGACGTGGCAGATGTGGGGAGACAGCTAACATGATCAGTACAAAAAATCAAGTGTTGCAACTTCGCATGTCTTTCTGTCTACTTGATCCACCGGTTATTTTAATTATTTATTTTAATTTATACAGAAACGATAATTTGAATTTTATTTAATGATGGCATATATTTTGGTAAAATATTGCTATAGAGTAATGAAATGTGAAAACTCGTAATAATCATTAGTCCCATGTGCCTGACCTGATAAGATCATTGGTGTTGTTACCGTTGGACATTGCTAATATACCCGTTGGAAATAGCTGTCAGTGAATTTTAAATATTTGGATAAATATAAGTTAACAGAACAAAAAATTGTATAGAAAGAAGCCATTTGATAGCCTGTAAAGGCTATTTGTCTATTACGACAGTGATTCAGAAGGTAATGTGTCCTTTTTAAGTTTTTATTTATCGATCGAGAATCATAATTGGCAATTTATTGCTACTTAATGTGATATACGAAACTAACATCCATTCTTTCCCAAACAATAGTATTTTATTATATAAAATTGAACATGTACGATATAAACATGACACGTATATAAATTTTTAAATAACAAGATCGCGACACGTATCACTGTTAATTTAGATTGTGACACGTGTCAATACAATAAAATAGTAAAACTAAAACATGTAAAATAAAAAGAAAAGTATAGTATTAACATAATTGATAAAAAAAGTAAAATATAATATCAACATAATTAGTAAAATAAAAAAATAAAATATTAAAAAAATATATATATATAGCAAAGTAGTGGAGGAAAAAAAAAGGAAAATTTATATGTAATATGTTATTTATCTAAAAAGTAAAATAACCAAATTTGTATAAAAAAAGTAATTCGATGGAAAAAAGGAAAATTTGTTCTAGAATATACTCTTTATAAATAAGATTTTGAGTTCAAAATTCAATTGTGTGTTTTTATCAAATTAAAAAAAAAATAAGTTTGAAAGTTCAAAAAATCGATCAAAATTATTTAACTCTAAATCAATTAGATCAAAATCGTGTTTATCGTCGTATTATAGTATCCGTTCTTCAAAAATGGATCAAACTCAATCGGTTAACAGCAACGGATATTTACTTATTTTTTAATTATATATATATATATATAATTATTATTATAAACTCGCAAATTATTTGGATCTTAATCTATTATATAAACATATTACAACGGGTACTTATTTATTTTTTTAATTATATATAAAAATAATTATTATTAAAAACCCGCATATCATGCGGATCCTAATCTAGTAACCATATAAATTCGAATAAGCTAAAATGTTTTTGTTTGTTAAAAGAATGGAATAAGCTAAAATGTTATTACACCAAAATAGTCTTAGCTTTTTGCCTTTTTGTCTTTTCTTTTATTGGCTTCAAGTCGTCTTTGTTTAAGATACAGATATTGCCGATTAATCATTAAGAATGTATAATTTTATCTGCCTCGTTTCTTCAAATGCACAAGAACGATTACAATGTGTAATATACACCATAAAATATCAGGTTACGACCAACAATATAATAATAGCAGGCTAAAGTATTGGTTTAGACTAAACAGTCCATAACCTCGATATTTTCTTGATCAACACAGCGATCCCATTTAGTTTTAATATATTATATTTTCGGATGATTAATTTTGATTTCATTTCTGTTAATAACAAAATTACGAAATTTAACCAATTTATAGAAATTCAGTGTGGTTGATTTCATTTGCTCTTAATATATTTTCTTTTCTTATGATCGCTACAATTTTTTTTGTATAACCTACAAATTATCACTGACTTGCTATAACTATTTTTTTTTTTTATCATAGATTTATTTTAGATTTTGTCGGATATCATATCTTTAATTTAGCGGAGTGATCTATCATCTATAATTAAAGAATTTTACATATTTTGATATAATCCCATTACTGATGAATAGAGAATTTTGTGGATTCTGCAAAATTTGTATTATAGGACAAAATTACAAATGGATTTGTTCCTGAGGAAAAAAAAGGAACAAAACTTGTGTTGGATCCGTTTCATGGTCAACGGGTTTCGCCTGATCAAAGTCAAAATCGAAGTTCGTAACAATAAATATTTGAAGTGGGCTCATGGGCTCAATTGTAAGCCCATTACGACGATACGAGCCACTTTTTGAAAGGTCTGTTCCCGTAGAAAGTCAACTCTCGCTCTCAACCTAGTCGGTTTTTTTCCCGCTATAATATTTGGTGGGAACCAAATAATAGCCAAAATAATAGCCTTACTCTATATTTTAAAATCCAACGAAGATAAAACACATCTTCACATTTATTTATCTTTAACATAAACTCATTCTGCAATTTTTCTATGATTTTTTGTTTCTTTATCAATTAAAATTCCAATTAAGACATGAAAAAGGAGGGAGAAAACAGAAAAAAAGGGAGAAATTAAGAAAGAGAAGTGAGGGAGGAGGAAACAGAAGTAGAAGAAAGAGAGTGAGAATGATGAGTCTTAAATTGTACGACTACATTATTGGGTGTTTGTGAACATAAAGTTGACCCATATGTCTCTATCATTTCACCAATCTTCTTCACTCTCTCCTGCATACACACACAGATACAAAACAAAATTGATACAAGAAATAAAAACAGACAAACAATATGTAAAGCTTGAGCCATTCTTTGGTCCCAATGAGGACCCAGGTCATCTAGTTTGATTGTAGTTGGAACCCATCAGGTTTGGAGTGAGAAAAACAAAACATTTACCAACATGTGAGTGTGTCACGAGACTCACAACTAGAGACTATAATTGAATTGGTCTTACTGGTATATGGTCAAGCTAGTTTTGGGATCTAAAAGGGATTCAAACAGGGGACAATGTGAAATGAATGTATGCACATATCTATGTTTCCATTTTCTTCACTATCTATGAGATTGAACCACCCATTTTGTAATTGAAGAGACTTTTGGTGACTTTTGTTACCTTTTCAAGGTGTGAGAAGAAAGAGGGGAAGGAGAATTTGTCAAAGTGTACTGTGTGAAGTTCTCCAGAAACAGAAAGAGCAACTGCAGCAGCCATCTCTGAAGCTCTAAACTCCAAAAAGTCAATACCTGCCCACACATCACACAATTTTTCACAACCACCATCAATCTTGTTTCTCTACCCAAAATCATAAAAAGTAAGAAATGAAAACCCATTACCTATAACCCAAAAGCAAAATTGGTTTAAAGTTGAGGTTTAAAAAATCCAATGAAAAAGGAGAGACCTTTCACCTTTGGTTGTGCTGGCTACCACTTGTAGTGATCTGCATATCAATCTGCTAGGTGGTTCTTCATCATAGCCATTTATCTTACCAATGAAATATCTTATGTAAGAGCATGGTGTCACGGCTCGTAACCTCCATCTCAGTACATTCAACACCAAAAGTTCCATTCTTTGAACTGATTTGGGCTCAAACGTGAACCGGGGATCTCCAACCTATTAATGTTTAATCATTACTAGAATGTTCATTTTGGTCTTAAAACTACAATTAGAGACAATGGGAGATTCATAGAACCTGCAAATGTATTAACTCTGGAACTTTAGTTTCCTCAATTTTGGCTGCCAAGGATAAACAAGCCACAGCCAACAATTGCACAGTCCAAGCTTTTCCACTCTACACAAGAATCATAAATCTTTCAATTGATAATCAAAGGATTAAATCTTAGGCCAGCGAATGAGTTTATCTGACTTACAGGCAAGTCATGAACAGATAAAAAACGATCCAAGTAGTTAATCGCTAGGCAAATACACAATGGTCCAAATTGAAGTTCCTCACAAGCCTGTATAATAATCAAAGACATAAGAGATTATAAAGTTAATATTAATTCCTCTTCAGATCAATGATAAGGCAAAGTCATGTCTTTGTCAGATCAAAGTCACTCAGATATCAAGATTATTGACTTGGTATGAATTGAGTCAACAGGAGAAACACAAAGAATCGAAAATAAAAAGAAAATCTGACCTTCCAAATCCAATCAAGGGCTTGATTTCTGACATTCAAATCCAAATCTCCATTTCTCAGCCTCTTGAGGTAATCATTTCTCGGCGAATGTTGTCTCTCTTTCTCAATCATCTCTCTAATGATCTCTTCGCTCTCCGATGGAAAACCCATCTGAAGAATCGATGTCTCGCGAGTATTAATCGAGGTCGTGTCGAAACAAGTGCCATTCTCATCATCAAAATCGGTGGTCTCTGTGGATAGGAGATTTGGTTCTAGAATTTCTGCCATTATAGAGCGTCAAAAATTGTTGCTTTTTTGATCTATACAAATTTTACTGTAACGGGATTTGGAGGAAACAATATCGTCGTATAGTTGTGTAGAGATTGAACTGAAGAAAGATTTGGTCTCTGTTTTTTGTTAGGTTCTTTGTTTTAGTTTTGGTTTTGTTTTTTCTTTAGCTGTTGTGGAGTTTATTTTGGGGTAAAAAATAAAAAGGAAAGAGATTTATTGAGGAAGAGATTTTTATTTTTTTTTTGGGGTAAAATTATTGAGGAAGAGATGAAATGTGTTTTTAGGGTAAGAGAGGAATGGGATGGAGAGGAGAGTAAAATATAAGAAAATTCAAATCAAAGGGTATCATTATCATGGAAACAAATAATTTTTATATTTAAAATATGGAAACTAATTAGGAAAATTGATGTGAAAAAGGTCAAAGGTTGCTCTTATTTTTATATTTTGAGAAAAATGCATATCAATTCACATATTTTTTTTTAAATCCAAAACTACGACGATTTCTTTACTTTCTAAGATAATTTTTTTTTGTCGTATTGTACTCATAAATATTTTATATAATCTTATTTTTAATGATAATCAATCGATCAAATCTAACTAAATGTAACATATGCGACTATGGTGAACGACTCTATGAGCGATTCTACTAAAATAGCTCTCAACGCAACACATATTCATAATGGATAATTTTACTTTTAACACACGAAACTACGACAGACGGTTATACTTGCGTCGTTTTAAAACTTGTGATAAATTTTGTATCCGTTAATTTTAAAAAAGTATATTATGTGAGAATTAAAACCCATACTTGATGACTTGATGTAGAAGCATTTAACCTCTTGAGTCTTGATCATTGGACCAAAGATTCCCACCTTTCTAACTTAAAATTCTTTAAAACACTTTCATATCTAAATTAACAACAACAACAACAACAAAATTTATTCTTCAATATCTAAAAGATTATTAGTATTTAAATGAATGATATTTTATGTACATATTTACAAAACGAAAACTATATAAACAAAACAAATTTTGTTGACTTTGCAAAAAAAAATATAATACATAATTGAATTTTGTTACATAATTAAATTATATATATATTTTTTTTAAAGTTTAACATGACAAAGAAATAATATAATTTTGTAGTGGAGGTGGATTGGAATCACGTGTGAGCGAGCAACTTTGGTTTTTTTACGGTATCTTCTTTCTCTGAAAAGATTGGTGGAAGAAAAGAAAAGTTAAGTAATATACGAGAAAACAATTATGTCTCAGAAATCGACCAAAGACTCTTTATTTTTATCGTTTCATGCATGCAATGCAGACAAAGTGGTCCAAGTACACTTTTGATGTTTTGCATCTTTTTGTGTAACGAGATTCGACTTCGTTGATTCTCATCTCGAATCTTGCATACGTGTGTGCACGTCTATGGTCGCTCTATGTTAACAGAAATTTTGTTGCTTTGACTTTGACTGGATTTATATTACGAAGATTGAAGTTATTATATTCACCCCCAAAAAAAAATCCTACCTGTCTGCGTTTTCAATTGATAATGTTTACCCCAGTTGGCTACATTAACGAGAGGAGGCCGTAGAAGAATCAAAACTCGAGTACAAGGAGGAAGATGATTTTAAGGATTGAACAAAGTCAAGAGACGACAAATTTTTAAGAGAAGAGAGTTTTAGTAGAGTAGATAAATCATCAAGCTGTGCACATAATCATCATAAACACTTAAATATTTTTTTTCACAGTTTTGAGCAAAGGTCATGGGGATTTTGAGACTGAAATGGAAACATCTCGCATAACACACCCCCCTCCTCAAGATCCTCAGGCCTCGTCCATCTGCTCCTGAACAAATAATATTAATAAATCAGCACACAGTTTCTCGGTTATTTTAGCTTTTAAGTCGTTATTTGATGTCTCTATGTGATGCATCTGATCACAGATACCAAGCACGGTTCGGTCTATGATCAAAAGATTCAAAACCTTATTCACACTAAGACGCGATTTCTCATAGTGAAGAAAGAGAAATGGTATGTCGCAAACAACTTTAAGATTACTTGAATGTAGAGTAGAAAATCGAGGTACGGGATAAGGAAATGTGAAGAGGAGTAACCTGCATATCGGAGGTCCAAAGGGTAAGGTTGTCTCTCAGCAGCTGCATTATGAGAGTGCTGTCTTTGTAGGATTCTTCTCCCAGTGTGTCAAGCTCAGCTATGGCTTCTTCAAAAGCCTACAGGTGAATCCAGCATCAAAATTTATAATGTCCCCCGCAGTGATAAGCTCTTGTGTTACAAAATCTCTTATACATAACGAGCGAGAAGTTCTGGTTTAAGTAGAATGAGACATCAGTCCTAGTATTGGACAACATGGTCGATCGTTCATCACAGAGACTGTGATTCTTAAAAAGAAGAGGAATTTTGTTAAAGCAAGCTGATTCAAATTGATCCAAAATGAAGCACAATGGACCAAAGATCAGTACTTTTTCCAACAAAACAAAACATCTTAAGAAAAACAAGGTAGAACAGGCCAACCAGTGGTCAATCCTCTTAGTCAAAACATCAAGTAAGAAACAGGAGAAAACTCTCCAGAGAAACTCAGTCAATGACTTATGTTTGTAACCATAGAGAAATGCAGATAGAGAGAGAGATGTGCCTACTTGAGACTTAAGCAGTGAAAAAGAATCAAGAAGAGTAACCTGTTTGGCCATGTTACAAGCTTTGTCTGAAGAATTGAGAATCTCATAGTAGAACACTGAGAAATTTAGGGCCAGACCAAGCCTAATTGGATGAGTAGGCGCCATATCAGCAGCTGCGATATCCTTCAGAAACATTACATTGAAAGAGGGACAAATAAGTCGCCATCAGTTTGGTACCAAATAAATGAGATGACAATTTGGGGAAGCAATTGTAGCTCTTTAAAGACAAAACTAAAGAAGAAAAGCAAACAAAAGCATCTAGATTTGATCAGCATAGTAGCTCAATTCGAGGCAAAATCTAGATCAGGAACTAATTACTAGAATCTCGGAAACATAGTTTCGAACCACAATAGAAGCCAAAACGGATCAACTCCACAGTATCCAAAACGAAGACAGATGCGATTTCACGAACGAGATCAGCAGATAAAATCCGATAAATTACCTGAGCTGCTTTGTAAGCGAGCATGGTATCTTCCGCAGCTGCTTTCCTCTCGTCTCCAGATTTAAACTCCGCCATGTAGCGATGATAATCACCCTTCATCTTCAGGTAAAAAACCTTAGACTCACTCGCGGCGGCGGATGGGATCAGATGCGAGTCAAGGAGCCTAAGGATTCCGGAGCAGACGGAGGAAAGCTCCGTCTCCACCTTAGATCTGTAATCCTTGACGAGTGACACGTGCTCTTCGTTCTTCCGGCTCTCCTCCTTCTGCTCAATCGAGGACACGATCCTCCAGGCGGCGCGTAGAGATCCGATCACGTTCTTGTACGCGACTGAGAGGAGATTCCTCTCCTCCACGGTGAGCTCCTCCGCCGGAGTGGCACCTGTAACGAGCTGCTCCATGAACTGAACCATCTCCTCGTAACGCTCCGCCTGCTCGGCGAGCTTCGCCATGTACACATACTGGTCTCTGCCTAATGTCGCCGCCATTAGAGAGAGAAAGAGAGATTTAATATTTTTTGGGAAATTTTTGAAGAAAATGAAGAAAACAAAAATGGAGAAGAAGAATAAAGGGAAAGAGTCAGGTGGGCTATAAATTAAAAAAAAAAAANCAGGTGGGGTATAAAATAAAAAAAAAAAAAAAAGTGTTTTTATCCACTCGCGCGTGGCTCCCAGTTTCGATAATACGACACCGTGTGAGGTTATAAACTATGGTAGAGTCAGGCGAGTGGAGTGTGTCGGCGCGTGGGAATGTTTGAAGGGTTTGGTTTTGCGATAAGAGCGAGTGAATGGACGATAATATTTATTAGTGAGTCAGCTTTCTAGTCACTAGATTCAAAGTCAAAATTCCGGCTGGATATTTGGGCTTTTATTAGGCCTCATAAGGGCCTTTTGAAGCTAGATACTGGCTTGCTCGCTATCGGAAAACACGTGATGAAATGAAGCCAGATACTGGCTTTGCTGACTTGAAGTCTTGAAGACTTGAACTATAGACATTTTCGTTTATAATTCCAAATAGAAAGGGGTTTAGATTTAAAAGTTTAGTCTTGACTTTACTTTTCTAGATTGACTTTTCAAGATTTTAGAGGGTGTATATTAGTAACAAGACCTTTTCAATCTCAGTTCCTCGTGAAGGCAAAAAAATTTGTAAAATAAATATATATTCTCTAAGAAGTGGTAAAATATACTACGAAGATACATGTATATGTTCCAAAAAAATTGAGTTGTTTCTGCTTGTCTTTTGTCTTGTAACAAAAATTATTAAAGTATTTCCTTAATTAGGTTTGCACTAACACTGTAGCATTCAAAATTAGTTTCTAGAGTCTCTCTTCATCGATTCATTTTTGCTCCGCATGCACTGAGTAAGCTCAGGGTACTTTGAATTCATCGCAACCAAAGTAATAAGCTTGAGCTTCCTCAATAGGTCGTGTATTCATAAGTTGTTTTTGATGCGAGTGCCATTAATTCACATAAGTTGTTTTTGTTGTGAGTGCCATTGATTCAGAACTTTAGTTTGACGTCTTTAAATTGCAGAAACGTGATTGCTTTACATTTTCCCATTAGATTGTCTTCAACATTCAATAACTCATATTGGTTCAAAACAGATATAAACACAAGAACTAAGTTATGTTTGAGGTAATTAGTTTTTTTTTTTTGGGGATAAATTTGAGGTAAATAGTTTGCTTAATTTATTTTTCCAATATATATGAGATTTGTTGTTTGGTCTTAGCTCTGGAGTTATCAACGGTGGACGAATCCTATTTATATATGTGGAAAAAGTATGGATGATGTAAAATTATAAATGGATCATATATTATATAATTTTGATTACAATTTGTGTATAGTTTAATGAAATTTATTATTTCAAACTAGTTTTAAATATTATATATTTAATGGGTGAAAGTAATTGTCTCCTAAAACGTATGATGTGTAAGAAGAGTAAATCTAAGATATCAAAAATAATAAAAAGAAAATAACAATTAATTTTAACAATAAAATAAAATAACAATTAAATGTAATGTGTTAAGATAGTATATACATTCAAGTGTTTGTGCCAAAAATATGCATTAAAAAAGATAAAAAGGTAAAAAATAAGTGTAAAGACTAAAGAACCCAAGAATACATTAATTAAAACTATTTAGAAACCATTTAAAAAACACTATATAGGGACAACTAAATCCAAAACACTTCATTATAAATCTTTTAAGTTTTTTTAAAAAAGGAAAGATATATAGATATCTATGTATATACACATTTGTTGACATATGTATTTGTAAGTGTAAAGACTAAAGAACCCAAGAACACATTAATTAACACTACTTAGAATCCATTAAACAAAAAACTATTTAGAAACAACCAAATCCAAAGCACTTCATTAGAAATCTTTTAAGTAAAAACACGTTTTATACAATGGAATGTTAGCAACACTAATAAGACACTTTTGACCTTGTAACACAGAATTTCACAAAAATGAGTCCCTTTCTGCCTCGTCATTTTTTATACTACTGTTACTGTAGTTTGTATATATAACTAAAGAGTAAAGACGGTGTCCGAGTGATTCCATTGGTTGACAAGTTGACAATTTTATACTATATGTCCATGTGGGTCCTACAAACCAAGAACCTCGACTCCAGAGACAAAAGTGGTTTGGAACAAGCTCCGTCACGCTCACGCGCGCACAAGTCGCGTGTAAAACCAAGAGAGCTCGTCTTCTTTTGCCACGTCAGTTTTACCGCCTAAGCATTAATCTCCGTTACCGTCAATTGACGTCCCCAATTTAACGCCGCTTTTCTCCCTTATTTAAACCCCCCACATTTTTGTCTTTTTTTCTTTGTTTTTTCTGGTGACATCTTTGTTTTTTCTGGTGACAGAGATATGAAAAGAGAGAACTTTTTCTCCTTTTAATCCTCCATTCTCTGTTTTTTTTTTTTTTGAGAAAGGCTCCATTCTCTGTTTCTTTGCTTATAGATGAACTTGATTCGATGATCGTCAAGGACTGATTCTTTTTTCTTCTCCGCAATCGTAAAATTGACTTTAGTTTAAAGTAAAAAGAAAAGATTAGTTTTGTTCTACCGACCAATTCGTTTTCACTTTCGCACTTGCGTCTCTTGCCGAAATATCCGGTTTTTCGCAGTGTAAGCTAAGGACTTGCTTTTCGTTTTTACTAGCTGGAGCAACTTTTTTTTCTTCATGTGTTTGGGTTTCCGTTCTAGATTTCTCTTCGTTCATGTGTATTTCGTGGAAGAAATAAATATAAAAAGTGATCTTTCCTCTCTTGGTCCGTTTCACTAAAATTTTACCCTTGCTTTTGTCGTCGTAGGCATATGTTTCTTCACTTTTGTTTCATGTATCTCTCTCATGATATATTCGAGGCACTGTGTGAGATACAATTTCTTGATTCATACGTTTATGGGGTTTGTGATTCCTCTGAAAGCTATAGAAAGGAAATGGGCATGCACTTGGATTGATAGATTAATGTTAAAATGAAATGTGCTGGCTTTTTTTTTTTTTGATATCTATGATCTTTCTTATAAGAATTATAATATATGGAATTGTTTATAACTTCAGAGAAAAGGTTGAAGCTGAAGAATAATGTTCAAGAAAGGCTTAAGAGAGGTATGAATCATTTTTGCAATCAAACTCATAGTGTGTGTTCTGATTCTGTTGCTGTCGCTTTTGATATCTATAATCTTTCTTATAAGTTGTCAACAGGATGGTGCTTCAAGGGGAGAAAATCCTAAGTGTGTTTCGAATGAAACTACTCCTGGTTCGTTCGATGATGAGGCATACGACATCCGCCACTTACCTCAGGACTACGCAACTCCTGTTGGTTCACAGGCTCATTGTGCAGATGATTTGTCTGACTCAACATCGAGCACCACCGATACTTCATATGTACCTCTCTTCTGGTCTCACAATGATTATGATTCTGTTCTGATTGACTCCAAGCTGTTCTTATCTGATTAACCGGTTTACAGGAAGCAAAAAACGCTGGTTTGCAGAACAAGAAATCTTCTTATAACAAATGTGAAATTCAATCTATACGTAGCTCAGGACCAACAAGAGGAAATGCTGAGGTTGGAACTTCAGGGATGATCCAGAATGAGACATTGCCTTCCCGTTTTCCCTCCTTCTATGCAAGGTGAGTGAGTTACATACTTTGCTTGGCTTATCTTGAGACTCTTATCCGCTACAATTCAGAAATCACTCACTTCTTCCTTTTTCATTATATGTAGCGAACAAGGTCCATGGTCTGCAATGATTTGCTATGAAGCCTGTGTACGGCTATGTCTTCATTCATGGGCAACAGATAGTGTCAGTGATGAGGCTTCATACTTCCTCAACAACGATTGCGTTTTAATCCGAAATGCATTTGGGTGAGAAATGTTTTGGTATTTGGTTTGTTGTGAATTTGTGATCTTGTGCTCTGCCCTGTTGTTTAATGTTAATTAGAATAAAACATCTAGTCTGCAGAATTTCTTCCTTCAATCTGAAGAAGAACTACTGGGAAATAGATCTTCACCCTTGGTTACTCAGACAACCCCTCCAAAATTGAAGAGAAGTGTTGGAAAAGTTAAACTCCAAGGTATGTTCTCTTTTGTTCATCCCATTTCATTTCCCCATATGAGCTAAGGGAATTTTTGTGAAAGAAAACTAAAGTGTGTAGTTGTTTACAGTTGGTAGGATCAAAATGGGATCAGAGCCACAACCTGGTTGCAATATTTCATCAGTGAAGCATGAAATTGTTAGTCAGCAAATCGCTGAGCTGAATTCTATCTTGTCTTCTGGATGGAAAGCAGTGAAGAGAGTTCATGTCGCTCCTCGAGTTCCTCCGAATGGTTCACCTTCACGGAAAAGCCTGGCTTATTTGCGCGCATGTGCTCGCTACCTTAAACAGGTCTCAAAAGTCCTTAAAGAAGAGTTCGTTGCATCTCACACCGGACCACGTTCTCTAAAAGCATTACAAGGTATATTCGGTTGCATTTTACTTGGGTCATCTTCCTTTATGAATGATCTAACTATAAAATTATTTTGTTGTCAGAAAAGTTTTCATGTTCATTGAGGCTAAAGAGCTCTGCCGAGGAGGACCAAGTTAAAACACAACCTGGATCTGGCGAAACATTTGTTTTGTAAGTTTCCTTGTACAATCATGCATGTTTTCCCTTTAGATTCCTTTCTCCAACATAGCTAGAGCTAAATTACGGTTTCCTTTGTAGCTTACCAGATAGTATTGGTGATGATTTGATTGTTGAAGTTCGGGATTCAAAGGGGCAGTTTTGTGGTCGTGTCTTAGCTCAGCTAGCAGCTATAGTTGACGAACCGGTGAGATACTTGTTAAAGTGTTCTGTTGTGTGTCCGCAAGATGTTTGGCTTGAAATCTAAAGTGTTGACTGTTGTAGCAGAACGAGAAGCTTAAATGGTGGGCAGTATATCATGAACCAGAGCATGAACGTATTGGGAGAATCCAACTTCATATAAACTACTCAAGCAGCTTAGATGAAAAAACTAAGGTGCATGATTATTTTAAACACTAGCTAGAAGATTCTTTTAACTATCT
>OVAY01002497.1:0-11126 GCA_900406395.1 Kernera saxatilis | reverse complement strand
CCTGCCACTAACTTGAGCTCTCCCCCTGGTCATAGTCGCTCGGGTCCAACAGAACGGTATGAATATGATAGAAAAGTCTCCTATATATCTTACAGGACTCAAACCTGGACGACACCAAGAAAAGTATGATCTTACTGGACTAAACCAAGACTGAGACTTAGAGGACTGCCTGCCATCCACACCGAGCCGTATCAGATTGATATACGCCAAGGCAAATACGTAACGGCCTCCAAGGGACTTTGCAGCTCAGAAGCGAACCTTAGCTAAGTAGTACTTAGGAGCCCCTGTATTTGGGTATTTGGCTTTAGCCCCGTATTTCAGGTAAAAACCCAATACACCACAACCTGCTTCTGAGGTGATACTGCAAAAGTAGCTCCCAATCGATAACTCGATCTTCAAATCGAGAGAGTTGCCAAAACCCGGCAATAAAACGATGAAACAGGATTTCCCTTCCTAGACTGACATTGAAGGCGTGCCTGACCGGTTGACACAGGGAAAGATTTGCTGAATTCCCTTTCCCTAACCAACTACCAAATACTACGCAGGCTCATCAAACAACTAACCAAACCGCTCCGCCCCTTGGCTTACTTGGCTTCACTTGCTGATATCAATGGGAATCACATTGGTGTTGATGTTAACACAGACTGACCGCAAGATCTTTATATCTACGTTAGATGATCTCCCAATAGTCAGATAAGATCTTAGACACCGGAGACCTGCTTCGCGGGATCGCCTAAAAGGACCTGACCCGCTCTTGGCAAAGCGTATTTGGGCGGTGATTTCTTGATCCGATTTCTAACTGGAATGAGAATCTTCTTCTCTTATGAAATTAGACTTTGTTTAGTTTAGTGATAGTTGGAGGCGTTCCTCTCGCAACAAGTGCTCGAGTTCCGTTGGACCTCTCCTTTTCAGTCGAGTTGCTAAAGCACCTCGTGGGCCCAGCTTTACCTGCCAATTCCCTCAAACCAAAACAGTTCTAAGGCAGCTAAGCCATCACAACCCAGTTCAAAACCTTCAAAAAGATATATATATGGGTAGAGTCATAGTACTTGCAAAATATGGAAACAAACAAGCGACCCTTAAAGAAAGAGGCTTCTCCGTCGGATTCAGAATGGCAAAGACCTCATAGGAGACAAACAGCTAGGCGAAACTAAACTGATAATGGGAATGAAGGAGCAGGCGTGGTAAACTTTGATCAGGCAAGTTCTCACAACCAGAATTTGAACAACTCAAGAAGTTATGTACAACTTACTTCTCAACCAATACATATGCAATGATCCTTGCTTGACTCTTCTTTCATTTCGATACAACAAATAGTAAACACTATAGTACGAGTCGTGCAGGTACATACTCATTCATCGATGGATGTTTCACATTGTAATTCTTTCAGCGGGGGTTGATAATGCTAATACCAGAGGAGAGTAGTTCCCCAGCGACGATAGGTGATATCAGTGACCAAACCGGCCCGGGACTGAGGAGTACGGGCGGGCTTCCTTTCGAGCGGGGTGGCTTGAGTGCGTGGTCAATAAATCAAACTTTCCATACTACGGTTACGGTATGGATAGTAAGAAAGGAAAAGAAAGGTAGTAGATCGAAGTTTCACGACCATTGAGATCTTCCTTTGATACGGCTAATATCTAACCATAGAAATACGACTTGATGCCCTCGCAGGTCCAGAGGACTTACTTCTTGATTTGGTAGTTGAAAAACAGCCATCAGCCATCTCAACCTGCTTCAGTTGCTTTTGCTAGGGTTGTTAGTTGTTAGTAAGGTAAGCCAGGTAAGCCATGTCAGTTGGTAAGCAAGTAATCCCTTCCAGAGTTGTAAGGTTAGGAAGCTTTTCAAGAGATTAGGAAAGTCGATTAGATATCACTATTGTGGAAAGCTCAATATCTCATATATAAGGAAGGCAGGCGGGTAGAAGCAACTTCTTATCAAAGCGCTTAGTTCGAACTGGCTACGTCGGCTTCAAACTTGCTCATCCTTCTGCCTATCTTCAAGCTGAGGTCTGAAAGTCGTTTCGTTTCCTAGGCGGGAGAAGTTAAGAATTCACATATCCCGCCAAGTTGTAAGCTAAGTTTCTCATTTTAGAACGAGTGTTAGGTTCAGCTACTCAATCTAGGAAGCCGTGAGCACAAAATCAACAGAAGAAGAAGGTAATGAATGGGCTAGGATTGTATGGCATAGGTTTGACGCAGTTAAGAGGATGCCGGGGAGTAAGCAAATGGGAAGATTCTTGGTTGATCGGATCAACCTGAAGTAGCCAAGTCAGGATCCATCCGTCGCAGGGGAAAGGGGATCTATCGAGTAGCAAACCAGGTTTGAAAGAGATGGGTAGGTAGAAAGCTCAGCCAGAAAGATAGAAAGAGCAGTTGCTGGAAATAAGATATGTAAATAGTCAAGTAAGTTGCTCGGGTTGCTGTTGCATACTTGCCTGCGGGAAGTCGCTAAGATGGATGCTAGGGAAGAAAGCTTTGAGTACGCTTTCAGGCTTAAGGATTCCATTTCATAGGCAGGAGTAAGAATAGAATAGAAGAAATCAACCAAGAAGCAAAAGAAAAGAAAGTCTGTCTGCGTTACGTAAAACTTCTGATTAAGAATGTGTTCGAGACAAAGCAAAGAAACGAAGATTACTCTCATGAATGGATGTCCTAGCATATATATAAGGTTGGGGAGGAAAGTAGGGCTAATGCCTGCTAGCGTTGGAGGAACGGCTGGAGTCGATACTGCCCCGGTCAACCGGAGAGAAAGGCTAGCCAGCCCATTGTATGGAGTCTCATTTTACGCGAATGCGCCCCAAAATTTAGAAATTCTAATTGTCAATAGACTGCCAGCTACCAAAAGTCTTCCTAAACACAGTCTCTTTATTAACCCTCCTAACATGTGTCTCAAGAAGACCAAAAAGAGAGAGGTTATTCTGTCTGATCAGCTTTCTAATCTCAGCCTGTTTGTTTATACTCCGTGTTTAGTCCGAATATATTCCAGCAACAAAATTTGGTACAGAATGGACTTACCTTTGCTTCTGAGAAGAAAGGCCACTACCCCCTGGGCTTTCTTCTGACTTTTCTTCTTGCTGCTCTTAAGGTCTTGAGAAGAACCTTTTTTAGTCGCCCTAACTCCACCCTGAGAATGAGTGTCGGGAGAGGCAATAGTACAATTAGACGCTAAAGTCCAGGTACAGTACACAGAGGCGATAGAATGGTCAGAAAGACCGATTTGACATGCCAAACCAACAAGGTAGAGAAGGAAAGGATCAAAAACTCTCTTTCCAACAGCTTATTAAGATCATTCTCTGTTTTATTTCTCAATCGAGGTCCATTTCCCTCTTGTTTCGAGGTTCTCTTCTTTCTTACCTGACTCTAGCACGCTCTTTCTTGTGTTTTTTACCAAAAAGGGAATCATAAAGTAGATTCAATAGTAGCGCGAAATGAGTGACTAATCGGGAAGCGCGGAACTTTCAGTCCGAAGGAGCTGGGCTTTAACCGACCCGGGGATGGGGCTTGACTAAACTCAGTCTCAGGAAGAGCCGCTAGAAAAGAGAAGGACTTTAGATGTCTATAGGTTGAAGGCGTGGGCATGTTCAAGTAGGGCTTGGAACAGTACTTCAAATATCTAGTCCTCTTACCGTGTCTAAGAGTTCTAAAAGTTTGAATTCTCATACGTTGTTAATAAGTATCATAGCAGTCAAAAGAGAGCCTAATAGATAGAGTGTCTAAGTCTGGAGTAAGGTCTCGACGAGCCTCTAGGGCTATTCTTGCTATAAGGTTCCAGTGGATTCGCACTTCTCTTGGTGGAAGGAAGAAGGGCTACTAGAAGCCTAGAAGGAAAATCAATCCGGACTGGAGAACGAAGTGACTTACGGGATGAAATAAAGCAAGGGAAAGGAAAAGAAAGCCGCCTATCGAGGAATACTTAAGGCGGAACGGGTACAGGAGATAATAAGAAATGACTGCCTGCTCAACCAATAGGGAGTGCCGGCTTATATTGGGGTGGACTGGACAACCAGCCATGCTAATAAATGCTTTTTTTTCATTCCAAAATTTGGATTTGCGATCTCATATACCATACTAACGGGATCGGGTCTCTAAAAAAGAGGTCCACTCCCGAGGAGCTGTCAAACCTCGCTTTAAAGGATAGGGGGGGAGAGAAGCTTTCGGCTTGACCACGGAGAATAATAGGGAGAAGGGCCGGGCAGAGGCGACATGGTTTCTTTCTTGTGATGTTTTTTCTTCCATATCATTATGGATGAAAAGCCCCAAGGCCAACTATCCGGAACTATTCTCTTCTATAGACCCTGCATTCGAATAGAACCAGCGCTATGGCTTAGCCGATCTCTGCTACAGTTGTCTTATGCGCTTGGAAAAGCCTAACTGAAGGAGAGACTTTCTGGCAAGAGGAGTGAAATGGTGAATCGGGAAGCTAAGCCTTACACACAGGAGGCGTTCGCGAGTACTCTCTTTTCTTTTGAGATTAAGTCGGGCCCTTGTATCCCCAATCTCCACTCCTAGTGTTTCACATCTAGCATGATTAGTTACTGCTTGGCTTACTATTTCTTACTCTTTTATCCTCCTTCTCTATCAGGGCCATTACACTTCGATTCTATATAATGGGTCTGGGAACAGGATATGGTACAGAAGGTCGGTCTCCTTTTCCAATGCCTAGCATGCTGGCCGACCCTACTCCACTCAGAGCAAGACAGCAGACAAAGCCCCCTTTAGGAACTGGGAACCAGGTAGGCTAGGTGGGTGTCTAATCCGCGTAGAAGCTCCTGGTCGAGTGTCTTAGATTAGAACAGCTTCTGCGATTTGTCCTGTTTGCGGCTCGATCTCCTGTCGTGTTTTATTTAGATAGCAATACTCTCTTTAGGCCCACTCCAAGGCACAAAAGGGCATACTCCTACATCTGCGTATTCGAAGCCTGATTGAACCGCGGGTAGCTTGTATGATGCCAAAGTGAAGAAGCGCCAGGCTCGACTGTTAGCGCTTCTCCCTACTTATAAGTAAGTGAAATCCCCATAAATGGAATGAAAGCACACCATTCCAAAAAGGGGCCTTGCTGTGTCCTAAACAGGCGAAGCGAGGCTATCCTTTTATGGGTAGGCTTTAAGGCCCGATCAAACTGAGCTAGGCAGAATTCCATGCTTTACGCCCGTCTGCAACGAGCCCTTGCGTTAAGTTGAGTCGCTTCGCTCCTTTTTTTTTGTGCAACTATCAAAGTGAGAGCGCATGCCGCGGGCACCCTAATTTAATCAACTGGTCTCTCTCTTGTCATCAGCTCTGATCTGCTCAAAGGGAAACGAGACACACTTTTTTTATATGCCAATGCCCATGGTAATTCATTGTGGGCTGTCCTGTTAGGTTGAAAATCATAAACTGCTGCATAGGGCTTTCCATTTCTGTAGAGCTAGGCAGAAAAGCTGAAATCTCTAGACTCTCCATATTCTATATTCTCTGAACGACCTTTCCTGTCACATATATTGGCTTTGCCAAACCCCAATGGAATTCATTGCCCTATCAGAGTGAAACTCGACTCGCCCTATATAATTCATTTTTAGAAACAAAAGAATTACTGAGTCAGAGAACCATCGTTCCGGACTTTTCAACAGATAGCCCATTTCTTCTTGACTTCGTCCAGGAGAGAGGCATACTTTAAGCAACCCCACCATACGCTTCAGCTTTCTAAGCCTGAGTGCCCCAAAACACACCCCGGATTGGATTTCAATAAAAAGAAGTGCCAAACGGGGTGGGGATAGGGGAGTCTAGAGAAGCTTGCTCATATTGTTTTACAAATAATTTCAAAAATACAAATAGAGAGTGGTAATTGCGCCTATAACTCAGATTTAGAAACTCAAGGTATTATTATTGCTTAGCGCTTGTGCTAAGGTAAATTCAAAACACTCTGTTTTAGTTTAGCTAATTCCGGAAATCTATTCGATCGAAGGGAACAATACCTCAACGATATGAGTTGCATCTATAGTTCCTGGTCAAGAAGGAGCGATCACCCATAATTACCTAAGCAATTTGGTAAGAAAAAAGGATAGCAAGAAAAGAAGCGACTGTTGAGGACAGAGATAGTAGGCTCTCGTAATTGGGTTCGATTCCCGTTTGTCTAATTAGCGAGAGTGGATTATGAATCCGCCGTTCCCTTGCTAGTGGAGTCACCCGTTCCAGATCATGTCATGTGAACCCCCTAGTGGTCAATCTCCTCCTATTCCCAAACGCATCCAGTGGCCCTATTTGAGAAAGAAAAACCAACGTTAGTCATGTCAGATAGGCAAACATGATAAAGGATTCCATCGCCTAAACGGCTCTATTTGGTCCTTTAACGGCCGAGCCCGAACAGCAACGGGAGAGGAAGGCTCTATGTCCATGAGGTCTCGAGCTGCTTTTTTATCACCCCTTTCTGCTTATATAGTAGATCAATAGCTTGTGAACTCCTTGCTTTTTTGAAAGCATATCTATAAAACATTCCGATTCCAGAACTAGGCTGGGTCAAATACTATACTAAACGTTCGGCTAGGAATGAAGAAGCCGTCAAGCCCCTCGACACCTATAGAGGGAGATTTGAGCATCAAGAACGATATTGATGATCCAAAACTTTTTGGATTTAAAGAAGCAGCAGCCGTGGTTCCTTCTCATTCTTCAGAGTCTGCTAATCGGAGAGCTCATATATATTCCCGATGAAGAGATTAAACCGGTCACCCTCTCCTTTTAGTCGAGTAATCAATCCCTCTCGCTTTGCTCGAGTCACTCCGTACCTCTCCTTTCAGTCGAGTTGCTAAAGCACCTCTCTAGACAAGTGCTCGAGTCATGACTTCGCCCTCTCCTTTCTTTCTCTTAGCAAACAAAGTGGGTTCAAGTCCAAGAACCTCCTCAGCTTCACTCAGAACGACTAACTAGGTCGATGCCTACTCCTCCTTCCTATTAATCTAATCGACTCCTCCTTCCGTTCATTCTTATTCTTACTTACCATATGCATTTTTCAATGAAAGATGCCAAGGTAGGTATATAGGAGGTTTTTGTGGATTAAAAAACTAGCGATCAACCCCCAACGAGACTATATATTCCATTATATATACGATGAAATAAGAGGCGACCTGCCCCAGAAGCTTGCAGAATACCAAAGATGGACAATCAGTAGACTGCTGGATAGACTGGCTGGCAAGGCCAGGTAGATCTCTGTGAGACCCCTTCTACGCTTCAAATGGGAAGGCCAACATCCTTTTGTCGCCCGTTAGCAAGACCGAAACTAGATGCGTCAAGCTGCCTAAGGTCTTGACCACCTCCTCTTATTTAAAGGATAATAAGTTGTACCATAAAGTGCAAACGAGACTCCGCATCTAGATCAAGTTACCTTTCAAACAGCGTATTCTCGGCATCAATGCACCAACCCCTGGCAAGATCCGATCGGAAATAACCCAAGAAGAATTAGAAGAGTGGCTTAAAAGCTCCTTTAAGCCATAAAATTTCCCTTCATTTATACGAGATTCATATTTCTTTTTTTTTATTCCACTAATAGACAGATTGTATTACTCCCGCACCGGAACTCTTGCTTCTTGGCCAAGAGAGGCTTCTCGCTGCAATCGATTCCTAACACCTGATCGGCGATTGTGAAAAAAGAATAGGAGTCCTTTAGCCTTCGGTCAATAGGATGAATTCTTCCCTCTAGTAGGTCAGTCAGTCTTGAAATGTGTTCCATAGAATAGAAGAGAAAGGGCCCGGAGGGCTCCTTAGTCTGCCGCTATCTTTCATCCCTTAATTGCCTTATCTTTTCTTTTTCTGTTGTAAACCGGCCTGTTAGGATCTTCTCGCCGTAACTAGTAATAGGCTTATCTGCCCTTTCATTCGCATTATCGTGAGCGGGTCTGGTGAACTACCCTTTCACTGGTTCTAGCTACTATTGGATTTGAACCCTAGCTTAGCACTTCCTCTTGTTATTGTTAGGTTAGTTTACCCGTCGAATCTTGATTCTCCTTGACAGACCAGCAGACCTTACATACGCAATTTATCGATTAATTAACGTGCAAGAGAAAGCGATCCACAAGAGGGTTCGTTCATCTAACACTTACCCACTATCGGCTTCAAGCAACTATCGATGTAGTCTGAGAACCTATTGTATAAGGTTTGACTATGTGTGAGAATTTATTGACAATTTTTTCACATACTCGATTTACCTAGGAAGTCCTGAGAGAGCAACAGCAGCTGGAATTGGACCTAAGGGCTGAAAGCTTCAGACTGTCTCAATCCAGGTAACTCTTACTCCATTACTTACAAACGGATTCAGGTAGCTCAGATCTAGCTAGGTTAGACGGTAAAGAAGTCCCTCAAGCATTGAAGAAAGGAAGAAAGCCAGTAAACTACCTTACTAAACTGCTTTCTGACTCTCTCTAGCCAGTAAACTGCCTCTCCTTCCAGTGTTGTAAGGTTAGGAAGCTTTTCCCGTTTATAGGAATGGGTTTCTAAGCCTAGGAAGGTAAGGAATGTGAGTCACCCTGACCCTAAGCCAGAGAAGTTGGGCAAGTGAATGTGAATTAGAAGAAGTTTGAATGAAGGGAATGTAAGTGAGTGAAGCAAGAACAATGCTAGCCATAGGAGAAGACGAGTGGGCTCGCGAACTTCGCACTGCGTTACGAGCTCGGAAGAAGTTTGGCTTCATTGACGGTACGATTAAGCGGCCGGCAGAAGATTCAAACGAGATTGATGATTGGTGGACAATCAATTCTCTATTGGTTTCGTGGATTCGGAATTCGATTGATCCATCCCCCCGTCGAGATATCTCTCACTTCGAGGTAGCGAAGGAATTGTGGGACGATATCTCTGAGCAGTTTGGTGTGGTTAACGGGCCTCGTGTGCAGCAGTTGAAGCATGCGCTCGTGACCTGTAAACAGAAGGGCTTTAGTATCAAATCTTACTACGGCAAGCTGAAGAAACTATGGGAAGATCTGGCTGATTATGACAAAGAAGATCAGTGCACATGCGACGGGTGTCCCTGTGGTGCGAAAGCTCGAGCCAGCAAGCGTCGCGAGAAGGACAAGGTGCACCAATTTCTGATGGGACTCGATGAGGCAGTTTTTGGCGGCTTGAAATCAGCTCTCCTCGCCCGCGATCCTCTCCTTTCAGTCGAGTTACTAAAGTACCTCGACAGAGGGATCCAACGGTTGCCGCTGCTCCGAGTAGAGGACGGCAAATGACATCGCATGCTTTTCTCAAGTTGTTGGAAATCAAATCACTGCTTCCTCCAATTTTGCCAGCCGATCCTCTTCTTCTCCGTCTAATCTTGGCGGTTTTACAGAGGAGCAATGGAAACTTCTTCTCAACACATTCCATACGGGCAAAACTGGAGCTTCCGAAACTTTAACCGGTAAGGCACTTCTTGCCCCTTGGATTTTAGATACTGGAGCCTCACATCATATGACAGGTTGTTTGATGGTGATGACAAATGTCCGTGACATTATACCTTGCTTAGTGGGTCTTCCCGATGGACGACATACAGTGCCTACAAAGCAAGTAACTGTGGTTCTTGGTAGTCATATACGGCTGTTAGATGTTCTGTTTGTTGATGGGTTGAATTGTCATCTGGTTTCTGTATCTCAGATGATACGTCAGAATAAGTGCTTTGCTCACTTTGGTGATGGATTTTGTGCTATTCAGGACCATTCGCGGATGCTGATTGGGGCAGCTGAGGAACGGGATGGTTTATACTATTTTAAGACAGTGGCTGCCGCAGGAGCTGTGAGCTTACGTGTAACGGTGACGTTGGACATTTGGCATCAGCGACTTGGACATCCCTCGTCTAGAGTTATTGCTTGACTTCCTGATGTTGGTTTTAGTAGTACTAGAGAGCTTTCTAATAAAGCGTGTGAAGTATGTTTCCGCGCTAAACAAACTCGCGAATGTTTTCCTACCAGTGATAATAAGACTAAGGATATTTTTTAGTTGATTCACTGCGATGTTTGGGGTCCTTATCGAACTCCTACAACGGTTGGAGCTCGCTATTTTTTGACTATTGTAGACGATTTTTCACGTGGAGTTTGGTTGTTCCTTATGACTGAGAAAAGCGAAGTTTCTACTCATATTCGTCACTTTCTTGCTATGATTGAGCGTCAATTCTCCAGACAAGTCAAAACCATAAGGAGTGATAATGGTACGGAATTCACATGTATGAAAAGCTACTTTCTTCAACAAGGAATTGTACATGAGACATCATGTGTGGGAACCCCACAACAGAATGGAAGAGTTGAGCGAAAACATCGACATATCATGAATGTTGCTCGTGCGTTGCGTTTTCAAGCCAATCTTCCACTTGATTTTTGGGGCGAGTGTGTGCTTACAGCAGCTTACCTTATTAATAGAACTCCATCTGATGTTCTTCATGGGAAGACTCCGTATGAGATACTACATGGCAAGCCTCCTCGGATGGATCATCTTCGCGTGTTCGGGTGCTTATGTTTTGCTCATAATCAGAATCATGGAGGAGACAAGTTTGCTAGTCGGACTCGACGTTGCGTCTTCTTCGGTTATCCGGCCACTCAAAAAGGATGGCGGGTATATGATCTTGACACCAAGAAGTTTCTAGTGTCTCGCGATCTGATCTTTTGTGAGACTTCTTTCCCGTTTCATTCTGATTCTCCGCCTGTTTTGGAGGCTGCGACAAATACTCCTCTTGAGCATTCTCACTTTGATGCTGAGTTTCAGACATTCCCAGATGACGTCTCTGTTCTTGTCGACTCTGCTGATACTGCGGCAATTGACACAGCCACTCCTGTTGTCGAATCTGCACCTGCTGCTACTACAGCCATTAACACAGAACCTGCTGTTTTTGCAGACATTGACACAGAACCTGCGCCTGCTGCTATCACAGACACTAACACAGAACCCGCGTCTGCTGCTACCACAGACATTAACACAGCACCTGCGCCTGCACCTGCTGATACTACGGAGCCTCCTCGAGGAACGCCTGTTGAAACAGATGCCTCCACTCCTGTAGATAATCAGAATAGTGTTGCATTAGGGCGTGGTTGTCGCCAGAAGATGCCCTCTGTTCTACTCCGCGATTTCTTATGGGCACAAGCATCCCAGGTAATTCAGTCTTATGGTTCTTCGTTATCTGCATATGGTCTTTTTTTC
>OVAY01002496.1:0-17361 GCA_900406395.1 Kernera saxatilis | reverse complement strand
TGGATGCAGTGATCAGATATAACTCTTGGTGTTGTTGTCTTCGATTTTTTTTCTAACGTGCATCTACATNATCTACAGACTACACCAGGTGACATCGTTCTTTTTAAATTATGGTGTTGTGTGGAAATGATAAAAGAAAGAGGAAAAAACGTGATGAACAATTTATAGAATCTCAAAGAGGATCTTTAGATAAGTTTGTTATTAAAAAAAGTGGTGTTGATCCTAGTGTGGATCCTCATGACAGCCTCGGCTTAAGTAATTTAAGAGCCTTGGGCGAAATACAAAATATGAGCCTTTTATCCCAAAAAAAAAAAACTTTGTCATAAAGCTTAATCGTTCCTTCCAATGCTCCTTCGATGTGTTCTTGTAAATAGAATTAAAAAATTGCCAGAACTGAAATAAACAAAAAAAGTATTAATTATTTTAAAGAGAGAAAACAATCACATGAAACGATTTTTTCTAGCTTTAGTTGATGCAAAATCATTGATAATTGTTTCAAACTCCATACTCTCTAAAACATCATTTTCAATGCACAGAATTGCTAAATCATTCAACCTTTCTTGAGACATTGAAAATCTCATATAATTTTTCAGCAATTCTAGTTTAGAAAAACTCATTTCAGCTGATGCAACTGTCACAGGAGTGGTTAGTAAAAGTTGATAGGCAATAGCAACATTTGGATAACAACCCATATCTTTTACTAACTCAAGAACCTCAATCGGCGTCATTGCTTCATCGGTTAAACTCCCCTGCAACATTCTTAACTCAGAGAAAATATCATCCAAATCAACATCCGATGAATCACCATGCGAGAAGGTTTTATGAAAATTAGTGCAATTTTCTCTTAATTCAATAGCATCAAGTGACTTTAACTTCACCGAATTAAAAAGGAATCCATAAACAGTTTCAAATGTTCTCATTTGCTCAAATCTATCCATCAAAGAAGCAATTGCTATATCCACAACAACAAGAAAATAATTAATTTTAAAAGCATCTTCAGATGTTTGAATGACCTCATCATGATTATTTTCATCAAACTGTTTTTTCCTAAAACATCGACGCATTCTCGGAAATATAGCATCAACATCCATATCATGAGCAAGATTTTTAGCTATGTCCATTACAAGCTAAGTCCAT
This sequence comes from Kernera saxatilis, assembly GCA_900406395.1. Taxonomy (NCBI): domain Eukaryota; kingdom Viridiplantae; phylum Streptophyta; class Magnoliopsida; order Brassicales; family Brassicaceae; genus Kernera; species Kernera saxatilis. Next base: position 16,224 of record OVAY01002496.1, on the reverse strand, counting down.
GTGCATTGATAATCCTCTGAAACAAGTAGAAGATGTAATGTCTTTTTTTGAGAAATATAGGAATGATGGATTTAGCTCTAGCATGGACATAGCTAAAAATCTTGCTCATGACATGGATGTTGATGCTATATTTTCGAGAAAGCGTCGATGTTTTAGGAAAAAACAGTTTGATGAAAATAATCATGATGAGGTCATTCAAACATCTGAAGATGCTTTTAAAATTAATTATTTTCTTGTTGTTGTGGATATAGCAATTGCTTCTTTGAGGGATAGATTTGAGCAAATGAGAACATTTGAAACTGTTTTTGGATTCCTTTTTAATTCGATGAAGTTAAAGTAACCTGATGAAATTGAATTAAGAGAAAATTGCACTAATTTTCATTAAACCTTCTCGCATGGTGATTCATCGGATGTTGATTTGGATGATCTTTTTTCTGAGTTAAAAATGTTGCAGGGGAGTTTAACCGATGAAGCAATGACGCCGATTGAGGTTCTTGAGTTAGTAAAAGATATGGGTTGTTATCCAAATGTTGCTATTGCGTATCGACTTTTACTAACCACTTCTGTGACAGTTGCATCAACTGAAAGGAGTTTTTCTAAACTAAAATTGCTGAACAATTATATGAGATCTTCAATGTCTCAAGAAAGGTTGAACGGTTTAGCAATTTTGTGCATTGAAAATGATGTTTTAGAGAGTATGGAGTTTGAAATAATTATCAATGATTTTGCATCAACTAAAGCTAGAAAAAATTGTTTCATGTGATTGTTTTCTCTCTTTAAAATAATTGATACTTTTTTTTGTTTATTTCAGTTCTGGCAATTTTTTTATTCTACTTACAAGAACACATCGAAGGAGCATTGGAATGAACGATTAAGCTTTATGACAAAGTTTTGTTTTTTGGGATAAAATGCCCATATTTTGTATTTCGCCCAAGGCTCTTAAATTACTTAAGTCGGGGCTGATTAGGAAGAATGGGAGTTACGTCGATCTTGATTTCAAGTGCGTCGATATAATAGAAAGAACTTGTTCGTTTCCAATGCCAAAAAGAGTCTCAGAACTTTCTCGTTCAATTTTCCAGCTTTCAGTGTCCTCTTTGCATCACCAAAACAGCAAGAGAATCAATTACAAACAGCAACTACCATATGTAATTGAACTTTGAAATCTCAAAATAATCCACCTAACCAATCAACCACTGATTTAAAGAACAGACAAAAAGACATCAATAACATAAACAACTATTCCTCGCAACCCATATAGCATATACTACAATTTTGAAACCCTAAGCTGACCATCATCATTACGAGCAAAAAAAGTTTAAAACTTTCACCTAAAACTCTTCACATAATCAAAGAAAAAGTAAACGATTTTCACCCAAAATCCTAATTTTGACACTAAATTCGAAAAACCCAGAGCCAAAATCACACCAACTAATGAAAATGAGGATTCAGATTAGGGGTTTTACAGCGAAGAGATCAAGGACGATGTGATCAGGTAGATGCGAGAGATCATTGATGCGAGAGAGATTTAAGACGGCGCCGTTGACGGTGAGGGAGAGCAGAGACGGAGGAGATTTTGGTCTTCTTCTTATGATTCGTCGACATTATTTTACTATTTTATTTTTAGTGAAAACAATCCAAACTACACAAAATATCCGAAAGTATACAAAAGTATTGGAAGTATATGAATTATCAAAAAAAACACGGAAAAAAACTATCTTAACTACTCAAACATATCTAAATTACCCAAAACTAGATAAAATGAAGTTAATGGGTTTAGTTAGTTTTGGGTTTTTCTAGTACTAGTTTTGGTTTCGGTTCAGATTGCGTATTACCCAAAACCTAAATACCTAACCCCTAAGACCCATTAAAATATTACTTTAGAACCGAACCGCTCAGATTTTTTGCCCACTTCTGTTTGTATGTCCACATTGTTTTTGTGCATGTTCTAGTTTTTGTGCATGTTTTCGTTTGTTCATATCCATGAAATTAATAAAAAAATAAAATCATGGAATTGTTGTTTTGTAGTTAAGTTTTTATTGATAAGTTCCTTCGGGGTATTCCAATGAAATTGGAACGATACAGAGAATATTAGCATGGTCCCTACGCACAAATTGAGAAGTGATTCGGCCATTCGATCATATATTTTGTTGTTCGTAATTTTATCATTACTTAGCAATGAAAAAATGTTTAAAATGTTCGCTATGACCAATTCGTATTTGTCGGGTTTTATACTTTTATCTAGTTCAATCAGATTTGAAATGCTCGTTATGACCAATAAATACTTGTTTTAAAATACAGAAAAGAAAAAAAAAATATTATTATAACGAGAAAAATGAATATACGTACATAATAAGTCGATTAATATAGTAAAATTAAACATACACATATATATATTTTTATACATTAATTATGCAGAAAATTAAGAAAATAACGTGAAGTTTTCATAATTTAAAACTAAGTATATTTGCATATGAAATCGGTTATGATACCACCATCACAAGTGATTACAGGAGCAGCTTATGTTTCATGACCGGTTAGTTGTTTGTTGCAAAGTTTTTTGCAAGCTTCTTCACAAATAGTTAGATCAGGTTTTTTCACCATTTTGATGCATTGAGTCGGGACGCAATGTTTGACGCACATTTCTATATTGGTTGAATGAGAAATTTGTGCCGAAAACATCATCACAAATATAGCTATAACCATGAAAATGCTGCATGTTTTCTTTAACGTTTGAGTCGTCATAACGTATGTTTTGAATTAGGGATGATAATTACCACAAATGTTTAATGAGTAGTACTTTTTTTTAATTGTTTAGATTGTGAACAAGATGATTTGATGAATAATGTTGGGTGAGTTTTGGTGATTTATATAGTAAAACTAATGATATCCATTTATAGCAATTGTTTTTAGTTTGTTTATTGTTTCTCTGTCTTGAGGTATACATATCAAATAAGTTTTGTATAACTTAACTGTTTTTTTTTTATAGTTGTCCAAACAACGTGTTATTTTAAGAAAACAACGTGTTACTTCTTTATATATGTGGTAACAAAATTATGGTGAAGCTCAATCATGAAAAGAAAGGATTTACATGTGAAAAACATATAAAAAAATATGTTAACTAAAATTAGTAAGAAAATTGGATTTCCGCCGTATTCGAAACTTTCATCAAGCTCTTTTTGCAAAAAAACTGAAAAATGTACTATTGTCATATACCCTTATTTGGACGGTTTTCAAGAGATGTTATTTCCAAATCATAGACATGTTATATGTGACTTAAATCAAAATTTATTTTTGGTTGGATAAGTGGTTATCTGCTAAGAAAGTGTTGGAGAATGGGATCCGAGTTTGCGTTGATACATGTTTCCGTATTTTAATGTGGAATGGTTATCAAATATCTGATATTATACTAAAAAAACAGTTCGTGGAAGATGTCAGCTTTATTTTACAATTTTTAGTTTTACTATTATATTGTATTGACACGTGTCACAATCAAAATTAACAGTGACACGTGTTGCGATCTGGTTATTTAAAAATTTGCATACGTACGCGTTACGCTCACATCGTGCGCGTTCAACTCTATATAATAAGATACAAGTAAATCAATTGACCAATCTAATAACAGAAATTTTGAAATACTAACATGCTCTATAAATTTATGAACTCATAGGATATCCATTAATTAGAGTCATCATTATTAGTTAGGAATAAAAAGTTGATAGCCGATGTTCGCATTTTATAAAATTTGATAAATATTCGGTTAAATCACTTTATCGAGAGTTTGAAATGAGATTTCAATGGGGTTAAAACATGAGCAAATATAAAGCATTTTCAAAGTCATGCACGGAAAATCGATAGTCGTAGTGGCTCCGTTCCATGCCTCATTTCATAGAGAACCTCAAAACGACTCTAGTTCATTATATTCCATCCATATCCCAATTCCATTCATTTAATATCCCTTTGGTGTCATTGACTTTTGATATGAGATTTCAATACGAATGTTTTTTATAGGGTCCAAAAGCTAAAGATAAACTGTTCTTCAGTTTTCAAATATGCTTTTCTATCTTGCCATTAAAAGTCTTTAAATACAAGCAATAAAATAAGAAAACTAACAATTTAATCACAACTAAAACAATGAAGAGGTGGAGATACAATCCCACTATTTTAGGAAACATGACAAAAGTCAGTTTTTTCGGTTACATTCTCATCATTTTTGCTCTCAAGATATGGGAGAGCGCAAGTATTATCCACTAAGCTTTGATCCGAAGAAAATATCTCGACCCCAAAAACCGAAGAACCATCAGAAAAAAGATTTGGTTTATGCTTCCGGTTTTTGCTTTCGGTGCAACACATGTGGTATAACTACATGTCGCAAGGCACCAAATTCGATTGCCGTGAAGAACATGTCATTGGCGAGATGTACATGGTAGGATTAAATTCCATAGGTTCTACATCGAGTGCACCAAATCCGTTGGCCCAAAACAGCTCCATTGGCATGTTAAAATTGGCCCAATTTTGACTTTTTAACATAAACAGTGCAAGTAAATTTAAGAAATTTTGGTCTTCTTCTAATGATTCGTCGACATTATTTTACTATTTTAGGATATTTTAGACTTTTTTACTTTTTTTTTTGACTTTTTTTCTTAGGTTTCCTCTACTCGAATCAGCTCTCAGATTTAGACGAGATCTGTTCAGCTTTTGGCTCCTCCTACCGGATCGTGTAGTTCGACGTCACCGGCATAGGCTTTCTCGACGGTCTCAAGATTTCTCTACAGAGGCATCTCCGTCTTGCCGTCAAAGGATGTCAAAGATTTTCATTGAAGTCCTTTTATCATCGAGCGAGGCAAAAAGACATTTTTTTTCTTCTGTTGTTGTTGAATTTCTCGGCAACCACTAGACAAGTTCATCATTTTCTGTTTTTTTTGGGAAAAGTAGAAGGTTTAAATCTTGCAATTAGGTAATTAGATTGTTAACTCTATATGTGTTAATGTTTGTGGTTCCCTTTGTTAGGGTTTTTGACTCTAGAGAAATTTTAGTTTCCGCTGGCTTAGTTATCTGGGAACATATCCATAGTCCATCGGCTTCTGTAATCTCTTTCCGTTTTAAGAAATTTTTTCAGAGAAAAAAAAAAGAAAGGTACAAGAAAATTAACCTCTTACATGATAGAAATATATATTTATGATATATTTATGCTTTACAATACCTAATCGAAATCTAATGTAGTATATAGATCATCAGTTGGTATAGTTTAAATTTAATTCTATTGTTATTAATTTATTATCAAAATACAACATTCATTGAACGAAATTTTGTAATGAACTTTTCAATCGTATGTTTCGGTTCAATTTTAATTTTTGTTGGGATATAAAACAAAACAAAAAGTCAGAAAACACTAACGATTAATATTATGTTCTCACATATGTATAATGGTTTATGGACCAGATTTAATCCTAAATCTAACACCTAACAGCCACTACACCAGTATTTTTTACTGGTAGAGATATTTTCTAAGAATATTTATTGTGTAGATTCGTAAGATCTGAAAATGTATATTAAAAAAAAAACATAAACCTATAACTTAGAACACAGAACGAGTGGGCTACAATTTTTTGGTAATTAATTAATAATTGAGTGGCGTACAAATTACAAACCATTCATTCATATCCCTATCTTCTCTCTCTCTTCGCTCAACACCATGCCACTTGGCTGACTTTTGGAACATCCCAGAGGACGCTTTTGCTGACTCAGCAATAAAAGTGCAAACCCAAAAGTTATGTCTTTTTTTAGACAGTTGTACAAACAAATGTCTAAATTGGATAAATGGTTTTTTTAAGACTCAAGATATTTTTTTTAACAATTTTTATCCTTCACATAAAATATCTATTTAGTTTTGTTTTTCAATAATTGTTGTTTTGAAGTTGACGGCTACTGAATTTTAAATATCTTTTTCTTCTTTTGGAAACCACGCTCGTGTATGTGTTATTTAGCTACTCGCTTTCTTTGCCACATACATTTTGTCAAAAGAGAGCACTCCAAAAATATGATCTGTCATTAAACCTAATTATTCCTGATAACTCTAGCTTCATAGAATCATAATCCTGTTTTTTTTGCCCTAATAATTTATGACCTGTCTTTGCTAAAAAAATGAACAATTAAAATGACAAAAAATAAATGAATTAACTAAATGATATTTAAAGAATAATAATGTATTTTGGTAGTTTATTATGTTAAAATTATAAATAGTCTTTTTTACGAAAAGATCATTGCATTAATTAGATAATTGGTGTGATTAGTTGGGATGTAATAATAATATTTTATTTTTGATAGTTTATTATATATAAAAATAAAACTAAAAATAGTCTAAACACAAAAATATTTTAACGAACTAAAAATTATCTAACACATAAATATTTTTAACATAAATAAATTTAAGATTATAGTAGTTAATAGTTTTGTAAAAAAATTTACATAAAATCTATTTAAAATCAAAATAATAATAAACTAGAGTACAACGGTTTTATTTGATTAGCCTAATTTTTTGTATGTAACATATATATAACGTTTAGACTATATGTTAGTTCGATAAAATTAGTATATATAAAAATAATCGTAATTTTCTACGTTTTGAAATATGTTATATATTAATAATGAAATTACTTTTAAATATTTGTATTGTTTTCATTACACTACACTATTAAAATTAACTTAAAAAAAAAACAAATTTCTATCACACTAATAACCATAGATTTTATCATATTAATAGATTTGAACATGAGTTTTTCTTCTAAAAAAGTGACTCACACCACACTACAAATACATGGACAACAAATAATTAGATTTAAATCTGCACTAGTAATTGTAAATTAATTTTGAATAGATTCATATTTAAATTATATGTAGTTAACTAATCCGTTGAATATTTTTTGATTTATCAAATTAAAAATATTATTATTTATTTTTAAAACTGAACGGAACCAAACAACACTGTTTTTCATGGTCCAAACTAAACATGCGTAGATTCATTTGATTTAAAATTCATTTCCAACATCATAAAATAAGATAAAAAGACCATTGGTTTTTGTATATCAACAGTTGTAGCTAAAAAAAGTAAATCAAATAGAACGTTTTGTTTTAGTTACAATGAAAATGCTTTATCTGATTAATATTATTAAACTATCTGGTGAGAAAAATAATCAAATTAACATGAATCGTACCTAACTAAACTAAATTTTGCTATCCACTTGATTAAGATAAAAAAACAAACAAAAATTGGGTTGAAAGTATGTTGACAACGTTGTTAAACATGCCACGCGCTCACTACTCGCGTTTATCTATCTAGTGGGAAAAAAAAAAATATTAAAAATTTCCGACAAGATTTAACAAAAAACAGATAATATCTTCTCCACAAAGACAAAAAAGCGAAAGCGAAGAAGATGAGAGAACATCCTCCACGTGTCATTAACATCTTTTAACCTGAGCCACATGATACAACAAGTTTCTCGACTTATCTTCGCTTTTTCTTTTTTTAAAAATAAAAATAAATAAAACTTATGCTGACGTGGCTTATCTTCCTCTTGCTCATTTAAAGTAACCCTTGAGTCTGCTCATTCCCTAACCTACTCTCATCTCTCACTTTTTGCTTCTTCTTCTTCTTCGTTTTCAGATTAAGCTGTTTTCCGGTGAAATTAACTTCGGCGAAGAATCGCGTTTATTAACGGTTGGGATCGAGGTGAATCGGAAGAATCTTAAATTTTCAAGTCTTCTTCTATAACCATGGCTATGGAGGTGTGTGAGATCTTTTCTTCTTTTGTTTTTCGGTTTCTATTACTATTTTTATTGTTTATTGGACAGAGGTTTATGGAATTTAGACAGATTATAACCTAAAAATTAGGCAAATCCCAAGAGGTATGTTAGGTCTTTTCCAGATCCAAGTTTTAAACAACTTGTGTTTTGTCTTATGTCCGAGAGTTTGGAACTGAAGAATATTCGATTGACGCAGGTTAATTTGTATATAGACACAGGCGATTTGTGGGATTATTATGAGTACTACTTAAATGTTATTGAGGAACTAGGTAAGAGCTAAGTCTCAAATCCTTAAATTATTGGTGGTCTTAAACTCTTCTTAGATGCGTATTAATTAGTTTCTTAAGACTCTTTGAAACACTCACTTTACAATATTTGTGTTCAGAGAACTAATTTTTTGGATTTTCTGATTATAGGAACATTGTGAGAGTTTATGTGATAGAGCTTCTGATGAGGTTATCTCTTCCACAGATGCCTTTTATCTCAAGGTACGAATTTGGATCTCTTGGGTTACTCTTTCTTGATTTGGTTTTAGATTTCAAAGTTGAGGTCTAAAGTAGTTGTTTTGGGTTGTTTTTTAGACAAGAAAGCCTTATACCATCTCTAAACAAAGAGAGAAATGGACAGAAGCAGAGCACGAGAAGTTTGTAGAGGCTTTGAAACTCTATGGTAGAGCTTGGAGACGAATCGAAGGTGTGTGTGCTTATCTGACTTTAGAGAGTCTCTAGTGCACATTCTAAAAATAGGTTTGATGAGAGGAGATTAGCAAAATATTTTGGACCCTAGTGTGAGGGGTAAAGATATTGACTTTTGTTGATTCTTCCATGGAACAGAACATGTTGGAACAAAGACTGCGGTTCAGATTCGAAGCCATGCTCAGAAGTTCTTTACTAAGGTTACTCGAGATTATGGTGTTAGCTCTGAGAAGTCCATTGAGATTCCGCCACCAAGGCCGAAAAGAAAGCCGATGCATCCTTACCCTAGGAAGCTAGTGATTCCGGATGCAAGAGCCATGGCATACGCTGAGCTAACTGGAGCTAAGTTGGTTCCAGATGAAGATGACCGATCTCCAACATCGGTTTTATCAGCCCATGGCTCAGATGGCTTAGGTTCAATGGGTTCAAATTCACCTAATTCGTCTTCAGCTGATTACCAACACTCACCGGTATGTTGTTACACGAACACAAACAATATGATAATGATAGTCTCAATTGCCATTTTCGTGCTATTGAATGCTGACGTTATTGAGCTTTTACAGGGGCTTGAGTTATCATCTCACACAGAGGAATCATTGTCTCCAGAAACAGAGACCAAACAAAGCCTTAAGCTGTTTGGTAAGACTTTTGTAGTTGGTGATTACAACTCTTCAACGAGCTCTAATGATTCAGAAGATGTCAAGATGTTAGAAACACAGTCTGTTCGATGTTCTTCTTCTTCGTCTTCTTCAGAAACCGGTGAAACAGAAGTGTTACCGGAGTTTAAAAGAAGCGAGAGATCAGCGTTTTCTCAGTTGAAATCTTCTGTGATTGAGATGAAGAATATGAAAGGGTTCATGCCTTACAAAAAGAGGATAAAGGTGGAAGAAAACATTGACAGTGTAGTGAAAATGTCATATCCTTTGTGGTGAAAGTGTTTTTGTGTAAAATATTTTCTCAAGTCAGTTTGTGAAACACTTTTGATCTCAACTTCAGTTTCTGTGTATAAATTTGTCAAGAGAATTAGGGAAAAGTTTGTTTGGATTAACATTCGTAAGATCAGTCCAAAGTTCCAAGTCTTGGTTATATAACTAATATTTAAATTTAAATCTTCCTTGTATTCTAAATTGTTGTAACGAAAAATTCCAAATTTATACTAAAAGTTACCACTTGAAACTGAACAGGTTACAAAGATTATAAGAACAAAACCTTAACACATGTAACCTCTACTTAAAAACCTTAAAACCCTAAGCAAATCGTCGAGTCTCTGTCACGGCTTCATGATCATCATCATCCTCGTACGGAACTCGCCGACACAACGGACACGAGTTCTGATGCTTAAGCCACTCAAAGATACAATCTTGATGAAACAGATGTAAACATTTAGGCATTCTAATGACGTTTTCATTACTCGATTCCTTAAAGTCCTCCATACAAATCGAACATGATATCACTTCTTCTTCTTCCAAATCAATTGATCTTACTCTCTGTTCATCCACCAATCTTTGTAACACATCATCAGAAGCAGCTCTCGACGGGACAATAACAGAAGGTGGTAGCATAACCAGAACTTGTCTGATCAATGTAGCGTTGACCGACAATAGAAAAGGTCCCGGTCCGTGAAGTAAATCACAATCAACAGCGATTCTTACAGCCAAAATCTCGCAAAGCTGAGTCTCTGCTATGAAACGGTGAAGGAGTTGAGAGATGTGACGTGGAGTGAAGTTACGTGTTTTTAATCGGATTTGAGGAACATATGGAGCCGTGTACGATCCTATATGTGTAACCATCCCGTTCTGATCTTCGACGAGTTCCACGATCTCGTCTTGTATATCGATCACGATGGTGCTTAGAAACCCTAGATTTCGAGGTAGATATAACGCATCCGTAACGATTTTAACCACCGGATTATGATTCATGGCGGAATTGAGAGAAGATTAAAACCCTAGTTTCGGATTTTTGCAGAGGAGATTTGAGAAATCAAAAGAGAAAGAGCTAGAGATTGAAGTTAAAGAGAGTGAAAATTTTGATTTCTTCAGGTGAGGCTATGAGTGAATTTATATAGACAGAGACAGTGAGTTATGTTGCAAAAAAAATGATGTTGGAACGATCTGATTTTGGTGGGAAAAAAAAAGGAAAGATTGAGGTTAGTGCTAACGTGCGCTGCTACTATACGCATCTCTTAATTTCCATTTTTCTGAAACTCGATTATTTCCTTTTTTCTAAAATTCGACCGTTAATTGGTTATTTCCTTTTTTTTTTTCGCTTCTAATCTAAAACCAAGAAATTGGTACCGGTTCGGTTTGTTTCCGGTTTAGAATATTCATTTGGATGTGCTAATTATTATGGCTTTGGATTAACAAAATCGACATATACCGGTGGATTTTTTGTTATTGTACCAGAATTTAAATCCAAGAAAATAATTTGGTACTGGTTCGGTTTAGTTTCGGTTTAGTAGATTCACTTGCATGGGCAAAGGAATAAGACCGTTATATGTAAACAAAACCAATGAAAGGATATATATAAGATGAATAGTCTATTTGAGACCGTTGCGACTTGCGAAATAAGATGAAAATTTTGAAAATCCATAGAAACCCTTTTCCGTTGGATTTGAAAGATGATAAAATCTGTTGATCCATTGATTTCTGGAAGCGAATCTCGATTTCGATTTCTTTAGATTTGTAATTTTTAATTTTGGAGTTGTTGAATCGCGAAACACAGTTTGATTTGGTTTTTTTTTTTTTTTTTTCCGATTGAAGTGTTCGTCGAGGAAGATGATGAAGATTCAAATTTCTGTGCTGGAGTTTCCTTTTCTGGAAGCGAGCTTGAGAAGAAACTTGAGAAGAATCTCTTATGATTTTACTTGTGCATTCATGTGTCTATATCTGGAAACAAAAGACATTAAGCTTTTGTTTGTCGTTGTTGCAGGTTTAGTCCCACAAATGATGACATGGTATAATTCAGCAGCCTCTCATGGGACAATTGGTTATACTGGAACTTGATCAATTTTGCTGAATCTCAACCACGTTTCTGCTGATACATGTCTTCGGTATATAGGGCCCAAGCAGTTGGAAAATGCTGTATGGTTTGGATATAAACTCGGAGAAAGGTGTAGTGTTAGTTGCTGATAATTTCGGGTTTTCTTCATATCCTAAAACTAATGTGTAGACGAGCCTCTTTGTTAATGTTCAAATGAGTTTAAAGGGACTTATTTTCTCGTGGTCGACAATCGTTACACAAGCAAGGAACCAAAGTTGTTGGCCTCGACGGCTCAGCCTGAGCTTCCTTCTCAGTTGTGGGAACAATCATTTTGTAAGTCATGATTGATCACGAGCAGCGGGAAAGAATACAATGCTCGTGTTGCTTCAAGCTAGTCCCTTTGGTCCCTCTGTTTCTGCATGAGAAATGTACACACTTGCTAATGAAGCTCTTAAGATTTTAAAAAGTTGAAACATATTATCTTACTTTGTCTGGCTGATGTATAGGTCTAGTGTTTTCTAACTCCATATCTGATGAGCAGGTACTTCAAAAATCCTGAGCTGCTGGTGCTCTTAAGATAGTTGTGTGTATCGCTATCCGTTTCAGAATTAGAGAAACATTGACAGAAGAGCTCAGTGTGGGATATTAAAATCCTAAACAAAAACTCATTTGGGTTATTTGAAATCTTGTAACATTCTCTTCCATATTGCATCAATCCTTCCGGCGTCTCATCCCCACAACACACGCATTCGTCATATCCGAAAACCTTTTAAGCAAAAACATGATTCAATTTTCTGATAGACACTTAAAAAAGTATCTCAAACAAAGAAGTTAAACTGTATTGTTTACCAGATTAGAAGAGATTCAAAAATGTCTTCCATATTTTCTAGACGTCACTAGAGCATCGGTAACCACTAATCATGTATCAATTGATAAAATATTATAGACAAATTACAATTGAAGATGTAATCAATCAACAATCGTGAGAAGAAAAAACAATTAAACGACTAGTTTCATACAAGATGGAATTTTGTGCCATAAACGTAAGAAGGTAAATATCACTCCATTGTGGTCAATTTATTTCTCATTTTTAATTGATTATGCTCAAATATATTACTTTTCTTTATTTTTTAAATTACCCAAAATAATATATTTGGTTTTTAAAAAAATTATGTTTGATTTATTTAAGATATTTTAGTTATATATGATATAAAATGTTAGTTTTCAAACCTTTAAAAACATAGGTTAGTTTTCAAAATATAAAATTGTTTTATAATATTTTTACAAATTTCCTCAATTACATTTAAGATAATTTATATATAATATATATATATATTTTTTAAACAGTTAAAAATATATTTAATATTATTCTAACTCATGAATCATGATCCATGCCAAATAAATCATCATACTGATTCAGGGTGGACAAAATTCCCGAACCGAAATTTTCGATCTTGAATTTAATATAAAATAACCCGAATATAATAGAAAGTTATATACCGAATTACCCGAACCCAAACCGAACCAAATCCGAATTTTATAACATTGAACCGAATTATCCGAATTTACCAAATTTATTTAAAAATAATACTTTTAGTTAAAAATTTATAGAGAAATACATTTAAATATACTAAAAATTATATTAAATTAATATTTTTAGTTAAATATATTAGAAAACACATTTGATTTAAACATACTAAAAATCTATAAGAAATTAATATTTTTAGTTAAATACATAGGAAAATATATTTAAATATACTAAAAATCTTTAATACTAACTAATTATGTTTTTTAAATATGTTTTTTTGTACAAACCGAACCGAACCAAATTTTTTAAAACCGAACCAAATCGAAATACAATTTAATCCAGAATGGAACTAATTTTTTAGAACCTAAATAACCCGATCCAACCAAATGCCCATCCCTAACTGATCTTAAATCCCATTTGGTTAAGTGATTCATCAAATTAGTACATAAGTGATTCGTCAAATTAGTGAAATGGATCAAGCAATCCTACAAACGACAAGAAGCCTTAAGATCTCGATTTAGCCTTTTAGATAAGTTAGATTAGTGATAATTAATCTAAGGTAGTGGAGTCTAATATTCTTGCTTTGACCCTACAATCAAAGATGATGTCTTGAGCTACTCTGACAATTCACGATCACTAGGGTCACACAGCACAAACCATCAAAACTCACAAAGCTCACAGATAACCAAAGATTAGGAGACACAAAGACTCTTCAGGGCTTAACGAGACGATAAGCAATGAATCTATCATCCCTAAAGACCATCTCTGCGTCATGAGGAAGAGTCATCTCTGGGTTCCATGGACGACAAACTACATGTTGACCAGTTGGTATACTCACGTGGCCAGTTCCCATTATCAGCTTCTTCTCACATGATGTTTCATTACCGCCATTGTTTGTAGGATTCTCAGGCATAGGCAACGAAGCAGCAGCAGCAACGTTGATCTCCATACCCTTAGAAGCTGGTGCATTAAGAGTACCGTCGTTTGTAGGATTATCAGGCGTTGGCAACGAAGCAGAAGCAACATTCATCTTCTTGCCATTATTGGCTGGCGCATTAACAACATCTGCACAGAATGAAGACTATAGATCATGAGTTTTGAGATATGATCCCTCTGATTGGACCACAAGTTAAAACACAAAACACAGGAAGAGAGCGTTCGCTCTTAAACAAAACAAAACAAAACGAAGCATGTCTCATCAAGTATAGGTTTCAAAGAGGACTAACCATCTTCATACACTTCAATACACTTTGATGGGACATCAGGGTTCACCGTCTTGGAAGGTCGGGAAGGGATCTCTTGTACACTGCTCTTCACATTTATATCTGCAGCTTCTTGTCTCTCACAAGACGAAGAAGGCGATGATGAGGTCTGGCTCTGTTTCCCTGCACATCATATTATCTGATTCATACAACCCGTCTCGTTTGACTTCTCAATCCTTGAAAAACATGCATAGACCAAACAGATTCACATCACAAGAAGCGTGGTAACCATAAGAAGACACAATCCAGTATCATTCTTTATCCCATGTCACGCAGCACCAACAGCAAATTAACATAACTTGTTGATGTTTAAGGTTTAAGTACATACCATGTTTGATAGTCATGAATGCTACTTTAGCAGCACTCATTTCGGCAAGCTTCTTGGTTTTTGCCTCTTCTCCTTGGAAAGCCTTCCCGGCAAACTCAACAGTTGAAATAAAAGTACGCGCATGCGACGGACCAGATGCAGCAGTTGCATAAACCGGTAAAAGAGAATTCTGTTTCTGAGCAATTTCTTGTAACAAGCACTTGTAGGCACAAACATCAACCACCTAGACAAAGAAAAAGATTAAAACTAGAAACAAAAAATGGAAACGCACATACATAATAATCTGTTTGTAATCCAAAATGAGCAGGAACTAGCCTCTTGATTCAACGGCGTCAATGAAGCCAATGCTGTTTTCGCAGCGGCGTTTTCAGCGGCTTTCAAAGTCGGAAAGAACTCCTGGCTCTGGAAACTCTGTCCTGAAACAGTAACCTTACATCGGAACCGAGGAGCATGAGCAGGCCCTTCTCGCTCAGTGGCGTACACGGGTAGATCAACATTTTGTTTCAGGGCATATGATTGCAGTTGACTCTTGGATAAATGATCCATCTCTAATCTAAATTGGAGGAAATAAACGAACTTTCAGATCAATAAACCCAATAAAAGCTAAAACATAGAAACCCTTAATCTGATAGATTACTAAGGACAAGAGATGAAGCTGAAACCATCCTAACTTAACACATATGAGGCCATGAATCTAAATGTCAGACAAGGGAAGCAGTTTATATAAAGCAACCTAAACTTATACTTCTGAGTTCGTATATTTCACTGAAATTCATCAAACCAGTGAATTGAAGAATACAAATAAAGAAACAATGCACGAAGCATGAATGCGTATGAGCAAAATGAAACAAAAAAACCAAAATAAAAGAATTGCGTACCTCTTTGGAATGGTGAAGAGAGACGAGAACAATCCTTGGGGCTCGCCTCTCTCTGCAATGAGACGATTCGGATTTTAAACTCTCTGGAATTGTGAAGTGAACTATTCTCACTGAAACCATAAAAATAAAAAAACTCTTCGCCTGATTTCAAAGGAATCCGAGACGATCCGGATTTATCCGCCTGGAACGGGTACGATCCGATAGATCCATTAATGAGTCGATAAATTGGGCTTTAACATGAACGTTCCATGGGCCCATTTGAAGCCGATCAGAAGGTTGGGCTCTATTCTCCCATGTGTGTACGAGTCCACCACATTCACCTAAGGATATCAAATGGAATGGACTAGCCCTGGGATTTTGAGTACTCAGATCGGATTCGGGTAAAAATTTTCGGGTTTCGAGTTTTCGGGTATAGAAATTTAAGTCCCGTTCGGGTATTTTAAATTTTCGGTTCGGTTTCGGTTCGGGTCTTTTCGGGTTCGGGTCGGTTCTCGAATTTTTTTTGAGAACTGATAAAGAACCGAAAATTTATCGGGTACGGTTCGGATTTGTTATTTTTGTACTCGAAAGTATCCAAATATAACAAAAAACNATTTATCGGGTACGGTTCGGATTTGTTATTTTTGTACTCGAAAGTATCCAAATATAACAAAAAACCCGAAGTACCCAAAAAATATTTAAATTAAAGTACCTAAATCTACTTAAATGTAAAAAAAAAATCCGAAATACTCGAAAAAACTACAATTATATCACA
>OVAY01002495.1:0-17366 GCA_900406395.1 Kernera saxatilis | reverse complement strand
CCCAAATAACGCAGCCCATAAGAGGCCCTTAAACTGAAATGGATCGTATCACTCTTCTCAGCACTTTCTACGAGGTTTTTCCAGAGCAAATTGCTCTTTAATGTTGCAGCTGAACCAACGATCTGGTTGCAAGTTTTCAATGGAGAATGGATCAGTGAGATAGAACAGAAAAAGAGTGTATAGATATGCAGAATTGTCTTACCAATACAGAAGACTTGGCTTGTGTAATCCCCACATTCAGCCGCCGAGAATTAGAGAGAAAACCGATTTCTCCTTTATCATTAGCTCTGACGCATGAAAATATGGCAACATCCTTCTCCCTTCCCTGGAACCTATCGATAGAGTTTATCGACCACTTTTTCTGCCTCCCCGCCAAACATCTCCTTGAACCGATCTTTGAAAGTTTTTACTTGGTAGTTATACGGCGATATAATAGCTAGCTGAGAACTTGACTTCAGCTCCGGGTACATGGTTACGAGTCTGTGGTAGATGAGAAGAACAAACTCCACCTCGGCTAGATTTACACGAGAACCAGTTGCTCCTGGATGTTGAGACTCTTTCCCTTCATATATATCAAAAAAGCAAAATGGACCAAAGCAACGGAAAGCTCCTTATCTAAACGAAAAAAGTACGAATTTAAGAGAACGAGAAGCTTTGGCTGGTTTGAGAACATTGTGAAATAGCTATATCATTCTTTATCAAAAAAAAAAGTGAAATAGCTATATCAACTGATGCTAGGTGAGGATTTCTCTATACCTCTGGATGCATCCGGTATTGGGTTTTCAACATTTTCACCGGATAGCCAGCCTTTTGAAGTCTCTCGAACATGCTTGTATCGTAGCTTCATTAAAGAAAAGAAAGACACAAATCCAAATAGTGTCAATACAATATACGCGAGACGCAATGAGTGGCTCAAAGGACGTACCCAGAATCCTGAGCAACAGTTGAGATTACAGTAGCTGGGAGTTGTTTAGGATCCCCAACCTGATAAAAAATAGATACGTAATAAGGAATCCAAAGCTAATGAAGTTTCTTTCGACTGATCATATTAATCATTAACTCATAAACTTATGGTGTTGTGCTTGCTGCTCCCATCTATAGTTTCAAGACATTACTTTCTTCGATTGAAAGAAAGGCATGGTTCAATTTTGAAGCTACTGATGGTGTGCGTCGAATTATCTATCTACTTATATATACTTTGGAAAATTACAGCAATTTCGATAGATAAAGGGTAATCCTATTGGATGTTACCAGAAACACTTATTTGCACCTAGTGCCCAAAGGGATAAGAGTTGCTGGCTCAACCTGGACAAGTACAAAAGATTAAATCTCATTAGCAGCGATATCTGAGGAGCATATAAAGCTTCCGACACTCAGGGAATATAAGAATTAACATTTGCTCTACTAGTGCAAAGCGTAGCAAACAACAACTAATTTTGAGATATACGACATATTCTGACTACGAAACATAGCCAGGAGTAAAACCTTTCAGATGCTTCAACATAGGCCAGGGCAAAAAGACATGACAAAAGTCTCATGCAACTTGAGTTTCAAAAATAAAGCATCCTAAAACCATCACACATTTATAGTGCATGTAAATCTTTGCAAAAATATGTAACATCCCGACTTCTGGTATATGGTAGTATGTGTGGGAGAGGTTAAAAGAATTGATTTGGCTACCTATGTCACTAAAATGCACTTATCTTTTCCGTCACTTATCCAGAGAGAACTCCAGAGTTAAGCGTGCTTGAGCTGGAACAATTTAAGGATAGGTGACCTATCGGGAAGTCATTTCTGGTATCGTGCGAGTGAGGACAAAGCACGGGGAAAGATCGCGTGGTGATTGCAGGGTTAGTATATCATGACTCTCGATCCTCCCGGTTAACGCACCGACCGTCGAACAAGGGTGGGCCCGCGGGCCCGAGAGAAGACGTGGTGGCCCACTGGTAGGAGCGGTCGAGGCGTTACAAGTGGTATCAGAGCCAGGTTAGCCATCCCAGTACTGAATACCAAAATTGTAACCCATCATATTCAGCTGGTTGACCGTTGACTGGGCCGTTGACCGCTGATTGGGTTGGGTTAACGGGTCGGATATGGTCAACTAGTTTGACCGTTGACTTTTGTTGACAGTTGAATTTTCTGTCTTTCTCCGTTCGAAGGCCGTTCTCACTCGTTTCTTCGTTCCGAATGCAGATTTAGAGTCCGTTCGAGCATCCGGTGTTCAGAAACCCCATCTACCGGATTCCTAAGGTAAGGGCTATTCCGCCAACTTCTGCATTAGTGATAAAACTTTCGTTACGGTAGTTTAGAAACTAAATGTGATATGTCTCTGTGATCAAGTCTAGTTAGTTGCTTGTTTAAATTGGAAATAGGAATATAGAGGATTCAACCCATTGTCTGTTCATGCGGTATTGATGATATGTGATTGCGTTGAGTATATGATGATTGGCGAGTATGAGCTGAGATTGCGGGGGTACAGAGACGGACTTCTGTACGAGCGCCGTCTATTTGAGGGGGTGCGGGCGACCTGAGTCAATCTGTTGCCCGTGCCCTAAGATCGATAAGCGTCCAAGTGGCGGTGTGGGCGATCACTTAATTCGCAAAGACTAGGGCCATTGATTGTTTGATTTGGCACTTTAGGTGTTGTGCGTGTTCATGTTTAGTTGCTAGACTTCTGTGATTGGAGTGCTATGACTATGTCAGAGACGTGCGTGTTCTAGCATCCCCAACCTCACTGGGTGACTCCCCTGTTGCTCATCCCTTCACTTTTCTTTTCTATTCCAGGTGAGCGTGACGAGTAGATGGAGAATCGACAGATTTGGGTGCCTTTTTTGGGATTGATGGGACGTTTCCGCATTGTCGTTTTTATTAAACAATTATTGTCATGGATTTCATCGGTTTAATTCGGTTATTGGATTGGTCTGACTTATTGGTTTATGTTTAATAAAGTGGATGCTATTTAAATAAGTTACTTGAGACGGTAGTTAGGTTTAGTGACACCCCGTACTCTAGAGAGGATGAGACAGGTGTCACAATTTTGGTATCAGAGCCAGGTTCTGAATATGATGTGGTGCATGATGAGGGCTTAAGACAATTGATTTGGCTACCTATGTCACCAAAGTGCACTTATCTTTTCCGTCACAAGTCCAGAGAGAACTCTAGAGTTAAGCGTGCTTGGATGGATGACCTATCGGGAAGTGATTTTCGGTACTGTGCGAGTGAGGACAAAGCACGGGGAAAGATCGCGTGGTGATTGCAGGGTTAGTATATCATGACTCTCGAGCCTCCCAGTTAACGCACCGCGCGTCGAACAGGGTGGGCTGGCCCACGGGCCCGAGAGAGGACGTTGGGACTCACCGGTAGGGACGGTCGGGGCGTTACAAGTGGTATCAGAGCCGGTTAGCCATCCCAGTACTGACCTGCTAGGGACTGGTATGGGCGCGCTGTGAGTTGGGGTGAATTGTAACATCCTAACTTCTGGTATATGGTAGTATGTGTGGGAGAGGTTAAAAGAATTGATTTGGCTACCTATGTCACCAAAGTGCACTTATCTCTTCCGTCAATTGTCCAGAGAGAACTCCAAAGTTAAGCGGGCTTGAGCTGGAGCGATTTAAGGATGGGTGACCTATCGGGAAGTCATTTCTGGTACCATGCGAGTGAGGAAAAATCACGGGGAAAGATCGCATGGTGATTGCAGGGTTAGTATATCATGACTCTCGACCCTCCCGGTTAACGCACCGACCATCGGACAGGGGTGGGTCCACAGGCCCGAGAGAGGACATGGTGGCCCACTGGTAGGGGAGGTCGGGGCGTTACAAAATATTTGAGCATTAGTCTATATTCCATTAGAAGGAGCTTACAGCTTGTGCAGCTTCATCTATGATAACAATATCGAAACCACGGTTAGATTTAGCGAGAAGTGCTGAGCCACTGAAGCTTAGGGTAGCAAACACCTGAAAGGGCAAAGAAACAGAAATGGATATTCAGCGAAGGAAAATAAAAGCTTTAAATTACATGAATATGAGAGCTAATTCTCCATACGTCGCACCTTCGTCCAAAATTGCAGTGCGAATACAATCTAAATCAGTTCATGTGGTTCCTATAAGATTGAATGCTGAATGATTCTATTAGAATGAGATTACACAGTATTTATAGGATATTATAAAGAGGTAATTAGGTAAAAGATGTTTACACAATCGTGTTTCCATATACACTCTACACGCCCCCGCAAGATGGAGGGGCTTGGGTCACTCCAATCTTGGAATATAGTTCTTGAAACCGTGAGCGAGACAATGGCTTTTTCAATGCATCCGCTAGTTGATCTTTTGTTGAGACATGTGAAACGTGGAGTGCGCCAGACTAAATGTTGTTACGAATAAAATGATAGTCGAGAGCAACGTGTTTCATACAGGAGTGGAACACCGGATTAGCACATAAGTATGTCGCTCCCATATTGTCATAATAAATTACCGGTGCAGCAGGTAAAGTAAGTTCGGTGACTAGTGAACATACCCAACGCAGTTCTGAAGCCATGTTTGCTATCGCACGGTACTCGGCTTCGGTTGATGATCTGGCCACCCCTTTTTGTTTCTTCGCGGACCATGAAATTGGTATTGATCTCATGTAGATAATATAGGCCTGAGTGGACACATAATAATCTGTGTCACCGGCCCAATTAGCATCTGAGAACGCATGAAGCGTAAGCGGTGAGTCTGAGCGGAGGAAAATACCATGTGTCGATGTTCCTGCAAGATGTCAAAGGATCCGTTTTGCAGCTTGCCAATGATCATCAGTCGATTTATGCATGAATTGTGATAACTTGTTGACAGCATATGCAATGTCTGGCATGGTGAAAGCTAAGTATTCCAAGCTCCCAATAACCATACGATATTCACGAAGATTCGGTAAAGGCGAACCTGAATTCAGAGTGAGCTTCGAATGTGGTGCCATTGGTGTGGAAACTGGTTTAGCTGCAAGCATATGTGTCTTCGTGAGGAGGTCTATAATATACTTTTGTTGCATTAGATGGAGCCCCGTTGATGTCCTAGTCGCCTCAATTCCCAAGAAATATGAGATGTGAAAGAGATCTTTAATGGAGAATCGAGTGGCAAGAGTAGATATGATATGAGTCACAAGAGAATCACTACTTCCCGTTACCACTATATCGTCCACATAGACCACGATGAATACCTGATCACGACCGTAATTGTAGACGAAGAGTGAGGTGTCTTGATGTGCTCAGGTTTTAACCCCTAAGAAGACACAATAAATTTACTTCAAATGCATAGCTTATCGATTGTAGAACTTAAGGTATCGATCCCATAGAGACTAAATTTTACGCTACGAATTTATGAGAGTAAGACTAAGCTAAGCTATGAAAGGGGTGTGTC
Source organism: Kernera saxatilis (assembly GCA_900406395.1). Classification (NCBI taxonomy): domain Eukaryota; kingdom Viridiplantae; phylum Streptophyta; class Magnoliopsida; order Brassicales; family Brassicaceae; genus Kernera; species Kernera saxatilis. Next base: position 11,976 of record OVAY01002495.1, on the reverse strand, counting down.
ACGAAATTCCTAAGGCTAAGCAAATAAATTTAAAACGGTTCAAGCAATAAGAGAAAAACGTTAGGCTTCAGGGTGATCGCAAAGTATCATGGATCTAACAAGATTAGGCAAATTAACAGGGATAATGAGAAACCGTTCTCGAACTCAAATCACGGATGTAAAGCCTTTCCACTCTCGTGACTCCAGCTCCTATATCTAACTAGCTAAAGACTAAACTCTCGCATGCCGTTAGCTAGCTCAATACGCACTAATTCGGTTCAGGATTCAATCATTCACTAAAGTCTATAACTCAGACTCTCGTTGGTTATAACCCCTAGCTTACCAATGACTAGATCAGGTGATTTACTAGACTTTTTGAATGTAAATCTATCCTAAAAACGTTCCACAAGTTAGCTACTCAAGTGAAAAATAATAAGAACTATCATGGTAAAGAACTCTAAAAATATCCCTAAGTATGGGTCTATATCCTAATCAATCCATGAAAACTCTTTGATTTCCTTCAACCTAACTGAATAAACTACTCACACATAATCATAAACGAAAGCAAAATCATAAAGAAATCGGATTGCATTCAATAAGTAAAAGAGATGACAAAGTAAAGAGATAAGGATTCTTCTCTATAACAAGTGCAAAGATGAGATCTTCTCTCTTGGGAGCCTTGAATCTCTTTATCAAAACGTGAATACAAGTTTTCTAGACTCTAAGGGGGCGGCTCTATTTCCCAAGAAGCTAAAAAATGAACATATATAGTGGTAGGTCTTCATAAAAGTCGGTTTGAGGAGGTAGGACGAGATAAGGTTGAATTTGTGAGGGAATATTATGTGGACCGGTCTTCCAGCTAAGAGACTCAAAATCGTGGCTGCTTAAACACACATGAAGGACCGGTCGATTGAGCTAGGTGTGCCCGCTCCTTCTGCCCGGTCTTCGACGAGATCGGAGCTGAAGTTGAAGAAGAGTGGACCGGTCACGTGGGAAGTGAATTGTGACCGGTCCTCTAGGGGAGGAGTCAAGATCGTGTTCTGAAGTTGGGATAAGTTGGAGGACCGGATCGTCACCAAATTTCATTAAGATTGGACTTTGGGAAGGATTCGAACGGATGACATAATCATGGCGCTTCTGCATTGCTCTTCATCCGAGTTTTGCCCATTTTTGCATCTTTTCGTCTAATTGTCATGTAAAGAATTAAATTACAATATATAGACTATAAAACTACTTCTCGAGGTTAAAAACCGTTAAAACACCAAAATAAAGCATTAAAAACATTATTAAAATCAGTATAATCATAGTAAATCATGTCTGCAACATAGTTCTTGAAACCAACAGTAAGTAGTGTACGCTTGAGTTCTTCATATCACGCGCGCGGTGCTTGTTTAAGACCATATAACACTTTCTTCACTCGGCAAACATGGTGAGGCTTGTCTTGGTCAATAAAACCAGGTGGTTGGGAAACATAGACCTCATTTTGTAATGTTCCCTGCAGGAATGCATTATTAACATCTAACTGTCGAATGCTCCATTTTGATATCACAACATGCTCGAGAACCAGTCGAATCGTGGTTGACTTGATGACAGGACTAAATGTTTCAGCATAATCAAGTCCATTGTTGATTGAATCCACGTGCCACGAGTCTCGCTTTGTACCTATCAAGATCACCATTAGGAAGATACTTTAGAATAAAAATCCATTTAGTATCAATAATATTATAATTCGGTGCTGGAGGCATTAAATCAAAAGTACTATTGCGTGTCACCGCACTAAATCAAAAGTACATTTTGATCGGGCAAGGCCTGATTCACCTTGGTAGGGATCATGGGTTTGATATTTATGGTGAGAGAAAATTTTGATTTTGGTTTTATAATCTAGTTTTTGACTCGAGTGGTCATGGGATGGTGATTAGTGGGTTGGTCTGTGTTTTGATTTTGGGTTATCGAAGGAGAGGTGTGTGTGGTAGTTGGTTCAGGAATAGGTGGTTGGTGGGTAGGAGGAGCAAGTTGTGGTGACGGTGGTCTGGTGGTCGCGTTTTGTGAAGTTGGAAGAGAAGACATGTTGGTTGTGGGCTGGGCTAAAATTTGACTAGGAGGCATTTGGGCTTGTCTTGTTGGGCTTGGATTTGGGCTTGTACCTATTAAATTCCTTTCTAAGCCTAATTCAGCATCACGAGGAATGCTCGATCTTACCAGAGCCGGCGATGTTATGGAGTTCACTGGAGCTGTTGACTACGACATTGTCTGGTGAGAATCTGAGCGTGGGGGCGGCGGTAATGAAGCTGGAACGAGTGACCGGATAGGGACAGAAGTGGTGGTTAGATGTGGAGATGGTGGAGTGTCAGATAGAAAGGTCACCTGAGATGGTGGTGACACGGCAGGCACGAAATGGGTACGAAGACTCCACAAATTGGACATGTCTAGACGTGTATAGACGTCCCGAGGCGGGATCCATACATAGATAAGCGCTATGCGTCAAAGAACCCAACAAACACACACGCCGACGATCGATCCTCTTACTTTGTCTTTGTATATGGTCGAAGCCATGAAAAACAGAGACAGCCAAAGACACGTAGCTTGAGGTAATTAGGTTGTTGATCGAAGAGCTTCGCATACAGAGAGAGATTTTGAATCACCGGTGTAGGCATCCGATTTATCAGATATATGGTAGTAGCAAACGCATACTGCCAACAGTGCTTCTTCGACATAGCAGCTTGGCTTAGTAATGTCAGACCAGTTTCAATGATATGGTGGTGTTTCCGTTCTGAGATTTCATTATGCTCCGGCGTATGTGGTGGTGATGTGAGATGCGAAATGCCATTCGCAATGAGAAAGGGGCGAAGACCGACAAACTCTCCTCCATTATCAGAATATAATGTTCTGATCTTGTTCTGAAATCAATTCTCCACCAAGGCTTTAAAGGCAATGAATGTATGTCGGATTTGAGATTTCTGCTTGAAAGGATAGAACCATGTGTAGCGGGTGTAGTGATCAACAAAAACAAGGTAATCTTTGTATTGATCAGTAGACATAATAGGAGAAGTCCACACATTGGTGTATAAGTATTGTAAAGGCTTTTGCGAGGTGATTGTGTTTGTGTGAAAAGGCAACTTATGAGTTTTATTGAGAAGGCAATCAGAACAAGATAAACAATTTTGCATTGAATCTGAAACTGGTAAAGAGAAATGTGAAATAACTGTTTTTAAAATAGGAGGAGACGAAGAAGGTGAGGGTTGTTTTTGGGGAAGGTGAAAAAATGTAAAACAAGTCTGGAATGCCAGAATGAAAGGGTTGTTTTTGGGGAAGGTGAGGCGAAGAAGGAATTGATAGTGGTGTTGGTAGAAGGAATTGGTCACTCTTACAACTCATTCTTAGTTCCGTCTTGGAGTAATCGCGCCTCCGTGCTGAGATCCTTCACCTGAAAAGACGCAAGAAATAATTCAACATATACTTGGTTAGTATTGCATAATCGGTAAACAGAGACGAGGTTCTTACGACTATTGGGAACATATAAAACATCTTTTAAGGCAAGGGAGTGAGAGGGAGTGGGGAGTAAGGCAGAACCAGTATGCGAGATCGAAAGACCAGAACCATTAGCAATCATACAATTGAGAGCATCGTTTGGCACTGTGGCCATGGACTCCACACAATTGACAATGCCCTTGATAACCACGAGTGGTGTTTGATCCGATTTTGGAGTGAATTGTTGTTGCTGCCAGGTTTGATTGCCACGGTTATTGAAGCGGTTCTGGTTGCGGTTGTTATTACCAAATTAATGAACGGTTATTGTTGTAGTTGACAACATTCGCCGTTATGGGTAGAGAAGAAGATGTGTTGGCAAAGGACTAAACCTTCAATTCATGATTGATGAGCTTCTCATGTACTTTAACTAACGAGGGTGAAGAATCATGTCCCTCAGTCTAATCTTTTATCGATTTGTACTCTTCAGGAAGCTCTTCAAGAACAATCTCAATCTGATCATCAAGATCCAGTGGTTTACCAAGTGACGCTAGTTGTTCAAATCGGGTGGTGAGACCTTGAAAGTATTTATCAATGGACTTTGTGCCTTTAGTCCATTGCTTCAGCTGTTGTCTCAATTGACGAATATGACCACGGCTTGGTTTAGCATAGGTGGAGGAGAGAGTGTTCCAGATCGCTGCTGATTTCATTGCCTGAGACAGTAGCGGTTGAACAGAGACTGAGATGGTTCCAAGGATGGCACTGTAAATCAATTTGTCTTGACGCTTCCACAGAGTGTAAGCATAGTTGACAGATGTAACGCCTTTGATGGTTACAGTAGGTGAAGGTGCAACAACAAATCCTTCTAAGTAGCTGGCGAGTTGGTATCCATTAAGAAGGGCGTGGACTTGATGGCCCCCACATCAGGAAATTGGAGGCGGTGAGTTTTGTGATATTCGTATATGATAATTTGTATGTGGACTTGAGCAAAGTTGTAGCATCGGTATTGACAACAACTTCGTTGTGAGGAGCAGTCATGGTAACGAGAAGAGTAAACAGAGGAAGAAAAAGGAAGAAGAAGAAAAGTGATGGCGGCTAAAAAAAAAATTTTAGGGTATAAGGTATCGATGCTCTGATACCATATAAGATTAAAGGCTGAATGATTCTATTAGAATGAGATTACACAGTATTTATAGGAGATTACAAGGAGGTAATTAGGTAAAAGATATTTACACAATCGTGTTTCCATATATTCTCTGTAGGACCGCTAAAATCAGAAACTCAAATATACGATATTATATTGAAATAAATGATTACAAGATGAGAATAAACAATTACATGCGATACAATAATAAACAGATAGCGATAAAAATAACGAGAATTTAAAAATGATTTCAAAAACAACGTGAAGGCGAGACTTTATCTCTATCCTTAACTCAATAAATCGTCGGTAGTGTGACCGTATGTAGCGACTTTTGAATTCCAAGATACAATCACGTGACACCGTCTCACAACACTCGAGAACGGAATCTGACGAACTTAGAGTCTACGCTATACTCTCGGGACTTACTTTTGGTGAACGAAGAGAGATGAGATTGCTGGAAAGATACTTTGTGTAGTGTGTTTCTGTGTTTTTTGAGCGTGTCTGAGATGATCTGTAAGCGTATCTCAAATGAAAAGAAGATGGCTTCTTTTTATAGCCAAAACTGTAACGCTCAACAATAAAAGGAGATATGAGAATTGATTCTCATAATAATTATTCAAACGTGCATTAAGGTTGGTAAGTTACAAAAAATCAAATTGGTATCAAATTGATTCTCTGGCCACATTAAAACATTAATGAGAACGGATATTTTGTTGATCTTGTAAAACCTTATAAAGTTTTATAAACAACAAACTTCGAAAGAATTCAACCAAAAGATTAATCTCTTGGGTCGTTAGCCATCTTGCCAAACCCCGAAGCCCAAAGCCTAAGCCTTAGTTTCTCCTCTCTCAAAGGTCTTGAACCTTATTATAAATTCTCCACTTTATATACTTGAGGTTTTTCCCTATTGTTTCAAATGTGGGACAAAATAACAAGTTTTCATTTACACTGAAGCCAATAAACTTAAGGCTTTCACATGAGCCTAATGGCCTAATTCTTATTCACACTCATTCAATTTTTGACAAAAAGAATGAAGTCCAATGGCTAACAAAATATTGATCCAACAATCCTCCACATGAATAGAAATGACTCTAAACATTTAGAAGACTCGAAAAACTCGATAGACTATATAGACTCTACTGACTAGTCTTATTCTAAGACTAGACAGATGGACTTTTCGAGAGTATAGATGAAAGTCCAATGTATCTTAGATGGTAGCATTACTCAATCTAGAACCACTCATTGTTAATATCTGTCGGGTTTACTCGACCAGGAGGTGAACATGATGTCTTAAACCACCCGATTTTTGTCTGTAAACCGAAACAACAACTATAACCCAGCTTTAGTTCTTGTAGAACTAAGTTCTCTATTGTGTTCATTGTGGCCTTGAACATGCTTGGTTATTCATGAGTGAACTTAGAGAATATAGCCTGACCTTCATGAGTGAACTTAGAGAACATACTCTACAGTTCCTTGTTTCGGTTTATCGATGGCTGAGCCACGCTTTTGTGTCACCTGCAAAAGAGTGTTTCTCAGAACAGTACGCAGAGACAAGATTTTGGCAATAGAGTTTGTAATTTCGTTGTCTATATGCAAGTCTGGTTACTCTTTAATGAATATTCTTATATAACACAACCAACAAACCTTTAATGATCTGATGATAGTTAGATTCTCAGTTGAATATTCTTTATAAAAGGTTAAATCAAGCAACCAGACGAAAGTCAATCAAGTGTAAAAGCTACTAGATACATACAAGGTGATCCAGCGATACTGACATGACAGAGTGATGTGCCTTGAGACCATTTCGTACTATTTTGGGTGTGTATGTCTGGGCGTTTTCGTCACGAAGACCTGTAAGTGCAGAAACCACAACATACTAACACCATTACCAACTTTCAAATAATGAAACAATGAATGGGATAAAACCACATACCCGTAGTCAGAAGCCGCAACACAATCTCATCAAGTGCAGAGTTTGATGGAGCACAGACAAGTACACGTATTCTATACTTCCGACTTGCATTAACCACCTCCGGTTTCTAACCGCAAAAGTAAATAAGATAAGTAGTAGGATTATCACCATGTGTCTCAGACTAAATCCTCTGGACTTACCAAATCATTTCCTGAGGTTGGAAAAAAACCATCATCACCAAAAATCCAAGGAGAAGCTCGTCCCCAGTGATTGTATCTGCAGACAAAAGAAATACTGAGATAAGTTCACCAAGAAGGCTGTATGGGATGTGATATTTCAGACCAAACTACACATGAAATGTGTAATTATTCTTTTCCCCACTGAGTTGCAAAATTTTGAATAAAATACCATATGATGTAGTTAAGAACAACATTTTTCTGGCCATTATCAATAGACGTCTTGGGTATGTGAGAACTTAGTTTAGAAATATTTAAAAGAGAGCGAAACCATATATACTTCTCCTCAATGGTCATCTGAATTCCACACTTTACTTCATGCTCTATATCCCTATTATGAAAAGAAAAAGGGATATCCACCAGAATGAGTAGCATAGAAAAGCAAAGTTACATATCTGGAGCCTAACCAGAGCTGCAAAAAGTTTAGGGTAGCAGGTAAAAAACCATACTTAGACTGGACTCTTGCTGGAGTGGCATGCATAATGGCACCAAGAATGCTAAGAATCGTATGCGTTTTACCAGTACCTTGAGGACCCTAAAGAAAGATCGAGTCATTAGTATTTGAGTAAAATTGTAACTAGTTCAATTCATCTGCTTGTCAATGCAATTGAAAAACAAGTATCTTATATCCCTGGTGACTGTCAATGCAATTTGACAAAGAAGTCTCTCATATCCACGTAGTCAACAAGATCAGAATAACTGCCAACTTTAAAAATATTTTGGGTTTTCTGTTGTATATATCCTCTACATTCCTTTTAAAGGCAATCTTGAGAGTCAAACAGAAAGACACCGAGTGCTAGTTCAGTAAGCATCCTAGAGAATTTTAATTTCATATCAGTTGAGGGCAATTCGCATCGAAAGAGACTGTTTGTTTGACATTCAACGTATAAACAAGTATGATATCGTAACATTAAATCCTTGATAGGAAGCGAACTGCTGATCGTAATGCTATATATTCCCGAATAATTGTTGATAAACCACATAACTACAAAATAAACAAAGGATATGTAACAGGTTAATAAAGGGTGATTTGTTGGAATGATCTAAATTAAATGATTTATTATTAGACTAATCTATGTGTTTTTCTCATTAGATTTTAGTTTTTTATACTTATTATACCCTTAAATGGCATTGCCAGAAAAAAATATTACAGAAATACCATTATTAATTTTTTTTCCACGTCAACAAAAAAGTACGCGTATTTACAGGAATGCCACCGAATTTTTGCAAAGACAAATAAATATGTCAGATAGAGTTATCGTTTATTTGATATCAGACTTAACAATTTTCTATAGATTTATTTTGAGTGACAGATTTCCTACACAGATGAGAGATTTATTCTAAAATGTCTGTCATATGAGACAACAAATTAATTTTCGGCCTCAGACTTAATTGGTATGACAGACTTATTCCACAAATTTATTGTGCTTAGGTAACAGATTTAAAAACCACTGACAAACTTTTAATAAGTATGACAGATTTTAATTAAGTATGATAGATTTTTAAGATAAACTTATTTGTAATCGACAGATTAATAAGTTATATTAGTATCAGCCTTATTAAAACCAAAAGTAATGATGTCAGATTTTTGGAAGAACATAAATAAGTCTGATTAAAGTCAGATTTATTTCATCCAAAAAGTTATTTACTAGACTAGCCTCAATGTTATGTCAGATTTATTCTTACGAAATGATAGTTTTATATATTTCAATCTTGATTTTAAGACGTGATAACAAATTTTAAGTATGACTGATATAACAGACTTATCTCTTACTAGAATAACTTTTTAATGATGATAGACTTTTCATACGATAGACTTATGAAGCTCTTTTATGTCAGACTAAATGTGATAGATTTTTTTTCATATTCGACAGATTTTTAAAATATGGTAAAATCCTGTAACTCCTTGTATTTAGGATTACCGTTGCAATAATTTAAAAGTGCTTTTAATGGTATTATTCCAAGAAAAGAAATAAGAGAACTGTTGGGTATAACTATACCCCTAAAATTATATTGGATAAGTTTCAATATAAATTCGATAAATCTTATAAATAAGAAAAATATTGAGAATATTCCAGATGATGCCGAAATGGGTCAATATGGATATGGACCATGGCTATATTTTCGATATGATCGAATCCAGACATAAATATTGGATATGACCGAATCCTATGAGGAATGAAGAATCAACTGATAATCCCTAGTTCTATGAGGATGAGATGGGGGTTTTCATATAAAAAGGGTCATCGCGATCTAACAGAAGGGACGAAATCGAAAGCAAAGGCAAGATACTAAAGAGAGAGCAATTAAATCCTTGGCAACGACCATAGTCATAGATTAATGTGATTGCCTTGATTCTTGTACTTGCTATCGATACTTTGATCAATAAAAAGGCTATTCTACATCTCTATTCCGTGTTTTCCGTAGTTCTTCAACGAACCGATTATTTTTACCCAAACAAGAACAAACACAAATATGCAAATTTCATGTTTAAAACAATCAAAAACAAACACTACCCAAATAATCAATAGCCTTTGTCTACAAGTATTTTATGAATGCTAATAGTGTTTGCTTATGGTTTCATGTTTTAACTAATTGTAGTCATAACTCTCACTTTTTATAAGATTTCATCATATACTATACTAGTTATATCTTTTTAAAATAAGATTAGTTACAGAAATTTTTATACAAATATAACTAATTGTATAGTGATAAGTAATAGAAACAATCATATTCTGTTTGCTAATCTTAATTTCTTTATTTAGCATTTTGTAAGTTTCTTTGTGATGGTTTCTATTCAGTATTTCACATTATGTAAATTTCTTTGTGATGGTTTCTATTAGGGTCACTCTCTTTGATCTCTTCCTATAGAAACTTAAGCAAATTTGGAGCATCGATACAATGATTTATTGCATAGAAACTGCCTTTTCCACATTCACCGAAGCTGAGACTAGAAAAAAGAAGGAAGAGATATGTTTTGTTTGTTGAAATGGTGAATGAAAAAATAGGGAGATAACCAATCAAGGATTTCACCAATGTCAATTTTGTTATTCCACATATACTTATTGTGATAAAATCAACTTATTGTGCAACACTCAACTAGATTCATGTTGTAACAGAGAAGAACATTAATAACAATATTCAACAAATGAACATAATTAAACATCACAATACACTCTAATTTCTAGAAACGAAACATGGACCATATAAATCCCTAAAAAGATCTAAGTTTTCAAGTTCCCATCTTCTTAAATAACATGTAGAAAACAGACACTACAAATATGGGTGATAGGCTTCACCTTTTGAATAGGTACTTTTCCATCTTCGTATAGACGCAGAGGGTAGTTCTTCTTCGTGCTTGAGGACGCCATATCTATAATCTGAAGCAATAAAATCTGTCATCAAAATCCAATATATCTATCATCAAAGTTCATGGAATCTGACATCAATAACTACTATATCTATCATCACATGCAACCAAATCTGACATTACTAGCCAATTAACATGTTATCACTCGCAAAAAAAATCTGTCATCATTAGCCAATTAACATGTCATCACTAACAACCGGATTGATTTCGTTTTTCTTCCAATACCATGATGAAACGAAAAAAAAACACTACCAGCGTCAAAGAATGATGATAAAATCAACCAAAACATAACTAGGTTTTTCTAAACTTTACACAAATTTGAGGGTAAACGCACAAAAACCAAATAAACATAAGTATTCCATGAAATCCAGTGTATCTAACCAAATCTAAGACAGATACGATGGCGGAGAAGTATGGGGAAGTCCGACAGTGAGCAACTGAAATATTAAAGCAGGTGAACCCGTGAGAAGATGAACAGACAAGAAAATCATGATAAGTGGAGAGGATGAGAAGATGAGAAGTTGAGAGGATGAGATTCTTAACTGAAACTCGATGTCGGAGGAGGATGAGACAACAAAAGACAACGGTGGCTAGGGTTCTCGAGATCTCAAAATCGTCTCACAATCGCGATTGGGATTTTAGGGAAAAGATGAGGCGTGAATGATTTAGTGATGCGAAAGATGAGATTGTTACCGAAAACTCGCCGCGGGAGTAGGAGGAGGCAAACGATGATGGCAGCTAGGGTTTTTGAGCTTTCAAAATTGCCACAATCGCGATTGGAATTTAATGGAGAAGAGAGATGAGGCGTGAATGAGAGGAACGAGAAAGTTTCTAAGTTTTTGTTTGCAATATTTTTTTAATTTTTTTTTCTTAATTGTAATATTTGCAATTTATTCTTCAAAATTTAAATCAAAATGGCATTGCTGTAATATTGTAAGAAAAATCTGGGTAACATGTCATTTTTCAAAAGATTTGAATTATTCTAGTAAAACTGTCATATGAGGGTTATTCTAGTAATAAATCCATTAAACCGAGTCATTCTGAGTAATTTTCCTACTAAATAATCACTTAAGTTTTTTTTTTTTTGTCAACAATCACTTATGTTTTATGCACTAGTCGACAGGGTATTAACCTAGTATAAAATTAAAAACTCATAATCTAACCAATATTAAAGTAGAGTAAAAGAAAGAACAAAAAAGAGAAGCTAAGCTAGAACAGCACAACAGAAACCTAAACGCAATTCAGGTGTATTATCCCATCTAACACATGGTATAACTAACATAGTTGTTGTGTCATAATAATTGTTGGATCAATTTTTTGTAAAGCCATCGGCTTCATTATTTTGTCAAAAATTGAATGAGTGTGAATAAGAAATGGGCCATTGGGCTCATGAGAAAACCTTAAGTTTATTGGCTTAAGTATAAATGAGAACTTGTTATTTTGTCCCGCATTAGAAACATTGGGGAAAATCTCAAGTATATAAAGTGGAGAATTTAAAACAAGGTTCGAAACCTTTGAGAGAAGAGAAACTCGGGATGGGCTTTAGGCTTTGGGTTTCAGGGTTTGGCAAGATAGTGATGTGCTCAGGTTTTCCCTAAGAAGACACAATAATTCAACTGCAAGTGCACATCGTATCAATTGTAGAACTTAAGGTATCGATCCCACAGAGACTGCGGCTACACTATGAATCTATAAGAGCAAAACCTAGCTAAGTCAAGATAAAGATGATGGTTGTCACGAATCCTAATAGCTAAGCAAGTAAGTAAAAACGGATTTAATCAATAAGAGAAAACGTTAGGGTTTAGGGTAATCGCAGAGGATCATGGACTGGACTAGCAAGATAAAGAAACATGGGATGTTTAAGAAACGT
>OVAY01002494.1:0-17375 GCA_900406395.1 Kernera saxatilis | reverse complement strand
AATATAAACAGCTGAAGAGAAGATTGAAATCACAATGACATTGTTATAGGCCGAGGCTAAATTCATGTTTTTTTATTGGGTATGTTAGATGTCTTGATAATTAATAACTCCAATAATTTTTAAATATTTTAAAATATATATAAAAGCATAAATGATTGCAAATACCAAAATTAATTTATTTAAATTTTAATAAATTAATATTAAAATATTTTACATTATCAAATCCGCGCAACGCGCGGATCCATTTCTAGTATATTATAAGGAAAGACTTAAAAAATAAACAATATTTGTTTTTATTATATTTACCTATTATAGAATTTACTAAAATCTAATGTTTTAAAAAAAAAAATTAAGAATAATATAAGAAAACACTTTTATACTAAACCTTTTTTACTTTTTCCTATCTTTTTTAAAACATAACAACAAATTTTACAAGCAGAAAATAGTTTTTTAAAGATCATAACACAATCTCTTCATCTCTTTTCAATCTTTGAGAGATAAAAGCCTATTCTCCAAAACTTGGGACTTCTAAAATTGATTAGAGATTCTCAAATAAAATCAAAGGAGAATCCATATTTCTCATCCTCACTCATCTTAACTCAAGGTATATTTCTAAATTTCTTTTTTCTTTTTAATCCAAAGTTGAGGTATTCTTATTTTTCTTGATTTATGAGCTTATATTGCTAGTAATTGATAGAGAACTTATAGATTTGATTCTAGGTTGCATAAACCATGGATTTTAGTGCCTTGTTATTGATGGAATTTGATTTTTGACATGTTGAGATATTATGTCAATGAAGAACACGAAGTTGATGATGCAAAATTGTTAGAAATCACTTCTTTAAGCTTTATTTATTATGGTATTAGGAATTAGATTGATTTTTCACATGAATGAACATTAAAATAATTTTTTATAGAATTTCTCGTAAATTTGGAAATTAAAAATTAATTTTAGGTTTTTTAATTTATGTCTCGTTAATGCTTAGACATACTTATACTTGTTCATATGAATCTCTTAATGCCAAATTTGATGAATTATTTATCACTGAGACTAACCTTTTTTTCTCTAGTATTTCCACTAACTTTGCTTTTTGAGTTTTTCTTGATTTAAGGTATTCATGGCTTCGCAAGAAAACCTAAGAAAATCTTCATGAGTACGAGCTAAGGAGCTCCCGTTGATCACTAACGAGTCTAGCAATGAGACACATGCTGGAAAATCTAGAAAGATGCTTGAGAAACAGAAACGGAGAAGACAAGGAAAGAAAAAGGTGGTAGAAGATGGACTAGACGTTGAAGAATATGATGACGTCCCCATTTCTCACTAGACAGCCGCAGCATCAGAGATACCGACAGCCTCTAAGCAACCGAAGACGAAGTAAGTTGAATTTACATTTGTTGGGAAGGAGATAGATGAGAGTGTTAATTATAGAGCTGAATTGGATAAGTCGCTATCTTGCCAAAGATGCTAATTAACTACGATACGCTCTATGCATTGAGCCTGAGAGCATTCATGGAGTGCAATGACTCGATGTATGAGCCACAAGCCAGCGAGTTTCTCAGCACCGTCACATTTTCTTATCCGCGATGCAAGCGACCTCTAGCCAAAGATGGCATCTAATAATTTAAGATCGATGGAACTGAATATTCTTTGGCCATTCTACAGATGGGCATATCACTTGGATTCTCTTACAAATTTACAATGATGTTGTTGATTTCGACAATGCACAAGGAGACAATATTTGTTCTCAGATGGGTAGAAGTTCCTACAATTGTGGGCGTTCCAAGGCAGCCAAGATCACTCATCCAGCTGTTCGTTGCGTCCATAGACGGCCTAGCCAACAATTTGTTTGCTAGGACATCACATAACCAATTGCTTTCTGATGAGATGTTAATCATGGAGATACCTTTTGTTCAGTCACCTCCTTTTTTTGAACTATGCTTTTATTCTAGCTACTAGACTTTTGAAGGCAATGCATGATGCTCACAAAAGTGCCGATGGGAAAGCTTAGTTGGTTTTGGCGATGTTACTACCAAGATTATGAGCGTCGCTGGAGTAGATCTCACAGACAAAATTCCTTCTGATGAGGAGCGTTATCTAGACTTAACTTATCTTAGCAACATACATGTGCTTGGAGCCGTGGCGGATGCAGAACAAAATTTTATAAGGGGCAAAAATTTATAAATATCTATATATTAACTAAAAAATATATATATATTTTAAATAAAAAAATATTATTAAAGCTGAAAAATAAAAATAAATATATTTATTTCGTGGATGTTATTCATATAATTAATTGTTAAAATGGTAAACATATTCTTCTTAAAATGTGAAGAAGATTTTATAAAACAAGAATGCAACCAAAATAAGTACAAGACTATAATAAATTAAAAGAAATGAAGCAAAAAAATTATAGAAAGAGTATACTTACTCTGCATTAAAAGCACAATTCAATTAGAAAGAAATTAAAAATTATAGAAAACTACTTAAATGGAAAAGGAAAATATGTAAACTTAACAAACAATAGTCTTGTAAATTTCAATTGTGGACTTTAAACTTAATGTTTGTTTCAAATACAAAAGCAAAAATGTTAACGGGGCAGAAATAGAAAAGTCAAGGGGGCATAATTAATATCTTGTACAAATTAACACTAATATTTCAAATTTTGTAGGGGGCAACTGCACCCTCCTTGGACAACCTACGTCCGCCCTTCAGGCGCAAGTACAAACCCTGACCAGTTCAGTTACGGTTACGGTTACATCGTCCCACCTAGCCTTTTCTGCATTATTTTGCTACCGTCCTCCACTGTTCCACCTTTGCGTGAGAGTACACCCAGCTTGGATACCTACAAAAGACGAATTTCTCAGACTTTTCACAAGAGAGCCACTCCCATTTAGCTCAGTGAATCAATTAGCGGACGCCTTAACCAAACCACTACCACGTGCCAAATTTCGAGAATTTAAGGTCAAGATAGGAGTAACCAATGGTTCTCCATCTTGAGGGGACATGTTAGTATAGAAGAGATTTAGTATCTTTCTAGATATTAAATATGTATATTTTCCATATCTCTTGTGTAAATCATTCTAGGGTTCTCTCTTGTAACTCTATATATATCATTGAATATTCATTAATACAAATCATACAATTCACATAATTTATACTAACCTGCCTAAGGTGTGAGAGGATGAAACGATTAATCATACAATATTAACATACCTTCCATCGTTCCAAACGTGGGCTTTATCACCCATACCATCAACTCAGGAAATCTTTTTAGTGGAATCGGTTTACTTAAATTTGTATTATTTATTTTTGAGGAACCATGTTACTTTTTATCAAGCATGAGTATTTCCTATGAGTATTTTGTTTTCTATGAAAATCGAGGAACGCGAAGATTTTTTAGTGTGTTTTTCGAGATCCACTGGATATATATCTTAAACGATGCTATCACTGAGCTTAAGGAAGCATACATTAATTTCAGTCACTCTCTATAAAGGATTCATATTCTTCGAAGGTTTATAAACATTAATTGGCAAATACCCAACTAATATGCCAAGTGGGGATGGCTTTTGAAAGTATTCATATCCTACCCTTATAAGACTAGATTGAATATTACTTCAGTTGGATGACATCACGATGTTGTTATTTATTTATTTATTTTTTGTCAACACAACTTGTATTTAAAATGATTTGGTAACCCAATCTGAAGGTGAAGAATTTAGAAATCATGATGTTGTTAATTAGGAGTAAAATGCCAAAGCAAAAGTCTCTCAGTTTTTCACTCGGAGATAAAAGCTTTGATCTAAGCCATGTCGAACATGATTTCCAAGGATGCATTAGTCTCGACTTTGAGACATATTGCTCCAAGCTAATCAAGATATCGTAGAATTCCACAGATGATCCACTTTCCCCAACCTTTTGGACGGTTTTTTTTTTCTTTGTGACAATTTTCGTCATTTTACACGTTCTCTTTATCTCCCATAAAGTAAATGATATAGCTGACTGCTTAACTCGTTCAGCCAAAACTAGACCTACATATGTTGTTTTTGTATACTCTTCTCTTCTGAATCTCTATAATATTATCTATACTATTATTTGGGAAGTGATTTCTGCCACGTGTCGCTTCAACAATTTGTTTCAGACACAAAAGACAATTATGTTATTAATGAAAAGTTTATCTCGACCGTCGATTTTTTTTCTCCTTTTCGATCACGGCCGTTCGATATCATTTAATTTTTAGTTTAGTCTGGATCGTCGATATCTGTTTCGATGATCTCAAGCGTTCAAACCTTAGCATCTCTTAAAACCCTATATTTTCGAAACCCTAATAATTTTTATTTTCAATCTCGATCGTTGATCTCGGCCGATCTCAACAGCCAATATTTATTTAACATTTTATTTTCAATCTCGATCGTTGATCTCCGCCGTCAATGATCTCGACCGTTCGTATCTAATTACTCTTATTATTCTAACGAAGCCCTAATTTTTTTTATGTAAGAGGATCTCGACCGTAGATCTTGGCCATTGATGATCTCGGCCGTTCATGTATCACACACGAATTTGAACCCTAAACCTACTTACTTGCAGTATAAATATAGTCGTCTTAGGTATCTCCTCTGTATTTATCTCGGCCGCTCTATAGTTTTTTTTTTACGTCGTCTTAGAGTTTCATGACTGTGAAAACAACCCGGACTTGAGATCCTGTCATGTTTCGGGATCGTTAGCGATTGCTAAGACCGTCTTGTTCTAATAGTATAATGTTAATTTAGAACTCAAATTTTTAAAGGTTTTGATATTAAAAATTGTTTTTCGCTGATTGTTTCGTATAGAGTTTCTTCAAAGTATACATGGTCTTCTGAACCGAGCAGATAATATTCTCAATCCTTTTTTATTTTTAATTTTTAATTTTTGTCTAATTTTGTATGTTTCTTTTGTTGTATTTAGATTTGTTCAAAACAAGGCGTTGAAGGTAGAAACCCTCAGATTGACATTAGTATTGTCGGGTGTAGAATGGAAGCAGAAACGATCGTAGAAGCAGAGAAAGTTGAGGACCTGCTCGAGGTCTCTGTCTTCGTCCCTTAAATCCTTAAATTCCCTTTTACATTCTTTCTTCGTCTTCTCCTCCAATCGATTCATGTGTCTCTTTCCCACTTTTGGATTTTTACTTATATTTCAGTTTTCGGTTGCTTATCTTCGTACACTGAGTTAATTTATTTGTTGGTTCGGCTCTATTATTGTAAATTGAGTTAATTTGTTTGTTGGTTCAGTTTTCTAAATCGCAGTTTGTTTTGGTTCTTTCGATTTGTTTTGTTTTCCTGATTACTTTGTTTCTTCGTTCTAATTTTCTCATCTTCTGAATACTTATTTTGTTTATCTAACCACATTCATAATTCAACGTTGATGTGTTTGTTGTAGGCCTTGGATTATAAACCGAACCGAAATTTCCGAACCGAACCGAACCGGTTTTTGGGAATTTCGGTTCTGATTCGGTTATGAAGGTTGAACCGATCGGAAAGCTTTTAAAATTGTGTTCGGTTCGGTTCATGATAACCGAATGGTTAACCGAATTTTAAAAACAAAAATTAAAACTATAAATTTAACTCCATAGCCGCTCTTGTTCTTCGATTCTTTGATTTAATGGGTCTTCTTCTTCTATTGCGATTCTGATTCTTTTTTTTTCTTCTTCTTTTTGATACCAATTTTGATTAGCGGCCATGGTCGACTATGTATTTTTAAAAAATTAGGGTTTCAAACCAAGGTTGAAGATGGAAGGTTTAATGAAACGATGTGTTTCATTATTGTCGTTATTGAAAAATGCATGGGCCGAAAAAAATTATTTGGACTCAACAAATTGTTCATTTTTTTGTATTATTGTTTTCGGGCTTGACCAACTATTTTTAAAAATGGATCCACATAAAAGTTTGGCCCACCAAATTTTATCAACTAAATAACCGAACCGAACCCGAATTAACCGAAATAACCCGAAATTACCCGAATTTCAACAAAAAATCGAAAATTTTGGTTCAGTTCGGTAAAAAAACAATAACCGAACTAACCGAGAACCGAACTGAACCGAACCATATATTTTTTCGGTTCAATTCGGTAGAAATTTTCAAAAACCGAAAAACCGAATTACCCGAACCGTTTAAACCGAATTAACCGAAATCGCACCCCTAGTTTGTTGTATCTCTATCTTGCATTGTGCGTATTCTGAATTAACCTAATTATAGGGTTTTGTTTTCGTTTTTTATCAATTTGTTTTAATTGAATCGACTTAGAATTATCGTATTGAATCTTCGGCGACAAGTAAAATTTGGGATTTATCAACCTAAAATAAATAAAATAATAGTTTTTTTTTTTTTTTTTTNAATTTTTTTTTTTTTTTTTTTTTTTGAGAAAGGGTAATAATAGTATTTTATCGATTGGTTAGTTATCGTCATCAATTTAAAATCTCTTTTTCATAGCCGGTTGAATACTCGCAGATTCTCCTATCTCAGGTGAGAATTATTTTTTTGCTTCGTAATCTCCTTCCAGTGATCCCAATGTTATTTATGCTTTCATCTTTCTCTGTTTTGCTGTGAAACGAATCATTAGCTGCTACCAAGAAGCTGCTGCAGCTGCTAAAAATGGCTGTGTAAAGGCCAACGCAGAGAGTAGTCCGTGCGAGGATGAATCTTATGATGAGGTACCTCAAAAGTATTTCTGTTTCTATATGTTTTCAACTAATTTGTAATTACATATACTTATTTGTGTGTTTGGTGATGAGGTAATACTAGGAATTTGCTAAAGACTCTTCCTCCTCTGAAGATGATGAGAAAGTGATAAATTTAATTTGTTCTCATAGTTGTAATGTCTTCAGCTTTCTATTGGCATATGTGGTGTGTGTTTTACTGCTACCTATGTTGTATTTGTTTATCATGTAAATCTTAATCGGGTCTCTAATTACTTCTTTATGAAAACAGAAACCTCTTGCAAAGAAGGCAGCTCTTGCTGCTAGCAAGACATATTCATCCGATAAAGATTCTGACGAGGTTAGCTTCTGCTGTTTTTTTTATATCATTAAGTTTGGTCAGTTTAAAACATAATAATGATTTGATTTGTGTCGATGACTCTTTTAAAACATCTTTTGATCTACAATATGTCATTCATTGACATCAACCATTTGTTTTACTTTTTTTGTTTTATTGGTTGGTTTTTGCAGGAAAGTGAAGTTGAAAAACCAGTTTCTTTAGCCGTTGTAACCTCCCTTATACTTGCTGCAACCTTTTGTTCTTCTTTACTTGCGCGGCAAGCTTTCCAGTATCCACGGAAGTTTTAACCTCCTCCACTACTCTGCTTTCTCCTCCGCCTCCTCCTTGGCATATGGTTTATTGTTTCTTATGGTTACAGTCTTACAGAGATTCAACATTATGTATCGTGAAGCCAAGAAACTCACTTTTAGAGCAATCATCTTCCTTATTTGTTGTGTATTTCATCTTTGTTGTGACTCCATTTCACTGTGAGTTATACAAGTGGAGATTGCAAGACATTGATGTTTGTTCAGATTAGCACGAGTTCCATTGATCAAGGAGAGACGCTTTGCTCTTTAAACTTTGCTAGCAGAGTCTGAAGAAACGAAAAGGGACCTGCCTAAAAACAGGCGGGTGTGTCTGAACTCGTCAAGTTAGAACAAATGGTAACATAGTTCCTCTGAACTCCTATTCATCTAAGCTTTCACATATCTTAAGCTGATATTCTTTTTGTTGTCTCCTTTATAACAATTAACAGGCTGAGAAGCTGAAACACACGGAAAAAAAAACGAAGAAGCTGCAGGACAGTGCGCGGTCACTGCAGCTACGCCTCATATGCAAAGGGCTTCAAGAGAATGTAGTCTGCTTTAACTAACAGATTCTCTTCTTCTAAGTTCTAAGATTTTGAACAAAATCATGTCTCAGGTTCGTGATTTGGAATTTCACCTTGCAGAAGTAAGGAAAACCAGAATCAAGCAGGATCACAAGCTCTAGCAACTGCATCATCAACAACATCGTCTAGGAAACTGGGAGAGACACTACCGACAATCACAGAGAAAAAATCATCTTTTGGCTTCAACAATAATGCAAGTGCCACTCAGTAGAATCTCCAACTTCATGTACCAAGAACCTTCTCAGGGTCCTTCCAAGAGATTCTCAGACGCAACATGAACAGAGGATAATAATAACAGCCTCAGAAGATCATCATCCATTGACATGAATACACTAATGAAACAAGAAGAAGCTCCATCGCACTCAGACTAGCTTCTCCTCCGTTAACCATTGCATCAGGTAATAATGAAACCCTTTGTAACTTCCTTTCGTGTACGCCTCTCTATTTCTATCTCTCTCGATTATTTATCCAAGGTTTATCTGCTATTCGCTAACGATCTAATTTACTGGTTTTGTTGTTTACAGTTTGTTCCCTGAGGTTTCTCTTAGATTTCATGAAATTCTCTGTTTCTAGGAGAATAACTTCGTGCTTTATATGTAGATTCTCTGGAGACTAATGTGATTGATCGATGTTAAATTCATAGAACAAGCTGTAGGATCTGGCGGGAGAACATTTTTATGTGGTCGATAATCACGCGCCTAAAGTCAAAACTCAGAAGGTGTGTTGAGGCCTTACGGAGATTCGGGTTCAGAAAAGTTTACTCACAGCTTATGAGTCCATTTTTATGCTGTTCTTACCGATTTGGTATATTGAATACATATTTTTAAGGGCAATTCTCAAAAATACCACATTTTTAAATTTGTGTTCCAAAAATACCACAACAAATTTATTTTTCCAAAAATACCACACTTAGTTTTAATTTCCAAAAATACCACAAAACTTAAACTTAATCTTAAACCCTAAATTTTCAAAACTAAACTCTAACCCCTTAAAACTATACCTTAAACTTAAATTAGTGAACCCAAACCAAAAAAATTAAATTCTAAACTCTTAAAAATTGGTTTTAGTTTTGTGGTATTTTTGGAAACAATAAACTAATTGTGGTATTTACGGAAAAATAAAGTTGTTGTGGTATTTTTGTAACACAAACTTAAAAGTGTGGTATTTTATAGAATTACTTTATTTTTAACTATTTATTAAATGAGAATATGTTTCTTTCTTTTTTTTGAGAAAGAAGAGAATATGTTTCTTGCGTAGTCTATAATGATTAATGTCCATTTTGAAAAGTAACTTGCATTCTTTTGAAAATCTTTCCATTTAGGGGAAAAATGATGAATTATGAACAAAAATCCACGAGGAGAGCGTTCTCCTTAAGTCAAGTAGCAAAAGTTATATCAGCCTTTGTATTCCAATGTAATTGGTGGTGTGAATATTACATCGTGTTTGTCCTGCGATGCTGCTCAAGAAACGAGAGACCACATCTTCTTTGACTGCGTTTACTCTCTCGAGATATATGGTCCTGCTTTGTACACATAATTACTCCCTTGGTTCCTCTTGATTTCCAGGCACTCACCGTTTGGGTGCATAGATTGGCGGATCCCAAACTGAAACTGATCGCAAGTCTCCTCATTCTTGGTTCCTTGTATCACCCTTGAAGGGTGAAGATTGAAGATTCCATGAAGCCTGCTATCACTCTCCGCAAGCAGATTATGGACCAGCTTAAGAGAGTCTTTAACGGAGATAATGGCTAAATTTTTAAGTTTGCATTTCAGTCTACGATAAAACAAGGAGAAGAAACTCAGTTACCCCAAGAATGTTAAACAGATCAAGCAACTGTTGAGGATTCGAGTACAAAGCTGAAAGATGTTTAGTTGTTTCTTCTGTTGAAGCAAGTGTTGCTGCCTCAACCTCAAATCATGAAGGAGATCCAAACTGGTAATGATTTTTTCAGGATACTCAAATACAACTTGGAAGTTCTTTAATAACCATTTTTTACTCCTAAACAACTTTGATGGAGAACGTTTCTCATGGGGATCCTGAAGTTACTAATACTAGATTCAGTTTGTGAGATATGTACTTTATGTCTTTAATTAATACTAATTCCTTAACGTTTAAAAATATAGAATGTGTTGTTTAAAAATATACATTCCTTCATCGAAACTTTGTCATTCTTTTGCAATTTTTAACATTGTATCACCGATTTTGTATTGTCATCAATTTTGTGGCCGCAAAATGGCAATAAAAGTGTATATTTTAGAGATTATTTGTTTAAAATTAAAAATGCCCTTTATTTAGATTTTTTCAAAAACTAACTTTTTATGTGATAAGATATTTTAAAATTAATAAACTCAAATTAAAAATTAAATTAAATTAATCTTATTATTTTTTGAGATAAGAAGTGTTCCTGATCTAATATTCTAAAATTTACCATGGGACAAATCGCTTGAAATATTTTAAGGAAGAAACGTTAGAAAACGCATGAAAAAACAAGGAGTATTCAAGAAACGATAGAACATGAAACAACTTATAAAGAAGATAAAGAAAGAAGAACAAGTACAGAAAATTAAAGCAAAAAACAAAAAAAATATAGAAGCATTCAAAGAAATAGAAAAAAATAGATGGAGTAAACGAAAAAGAGTTGTGAGACACAAAGAATAGGAGAAGAAACATCGGTGGAATTCGACACGAGTTAATATCAAGCAAGTGAACAAGGAGATGCAGATAAATACTAAAGGTGATAGTTCAGAAAAGTTTCAAGTAATCGATAAATAAGAATCATATGATCAAACGAGAAATGGCGAGCATGCCAATACCCCAGAACTAGATGATGAGAAAATACAAGAAAATATAGAATATGAAGAGTGTGTAATAGACCGTAAAAGGATATATGGCTTATTAGAATTTAAGGTCATTGAAGAAATCTAACTTTTGATTTATTTCATATATGCTTAACTGTAATATATATGTTCTTTTCTTTCATCTAAAAAATGCACCAATGATTATTTATGTATGATAATTAGAGCAGGCCATTATCATTGACGTCAATTACAGATCAATTGAACAGTTGATTTATATGTCATTTTAAAAATTTCTTGTGATAAAAACAGAATTTGATAGTTTCCAAGATTATGAAGGAATCAACACAATAAAGTACGGAGAGGTTAGTAGTTTTGAAAAGGACAAATTCATAATTTAACATTAAACCAAAAAAAAAGACAAATTCATGGAGATTGAAGGATATAGAAACAATCCTTGAGAAGCTACATCGGATATCTAGGGAGAGCGATAAAGAGAAAAACCATTTAGAAGACGATGAAGAAACATCGAAAATGGTTGTCATGTCATGAAAATGAAATGGAAGACGAAGATGAGGAATTTGGTGGAGAGAGTGAGTAGTATGATTGGATTAACTATATATCGTGGCCAAAAAATTATTGGGACGATCTCTGGAAGCAGTGGGAGCTCGAGTTTATGAACAAAGATTAGAGAAAGATGATATTCGGAGCTTGATTTAAAAGTATGTTATTTGATTCAATTCTTAGAGTTAGCTTTCACTTTTTGATGTTTTACGGATGTGATTGTTTATGTAGAAGGACAGTTTCTAGCTTCCTCGCAAGCAACTTTTGTGAAAATATCAATTAAATCTTGATATCAAGTGTGCAAAGAAAATTACAAGTAGAAAGAACTTATGTAGGAGAAGAAGATAGCTAGGAGAGTTTGTTTTGAGTGTTCAGCAAGTTACCGAGAAAAAACTAGAAGAAAATGAAACGGAGAAGATAGATCTTGAAAACTGTAAGTAATAATCAACCAAGAGTATCATGATGACGTGGAGTTTCGAACGTCATGAAGTAGCTCCTACAATTTCTTTAAACCTTATTGATCATGAGAGTACTTCCTCTGTAAATGCAAATGCGGAATACAAAAGAGCCAATGGAGAAAATGTCGCTGACACGGAACCGCAATTAGTTCCAGATGTTGTTACACACGGTGATGGCTTTACTTGCGGTAACATCATCGTAAGCCATATAACCACCATCCTCTCTAACGTTTGATTCATATAATGTATCAACAAAATTCTTAGAAATTAACATGAATCGAGGATATTATTTTATCAAATACTCAATGATATGACATGATATTAGTGTGTAGGCAATATGCATTATTAAGATTTTGTCTATTATATATATATATGGGGTTTGTGCTTATTAAAACTGTAGTAGATATGTTATTAAAAGTATACTTCCAAGAACAAGAACCCGATTTTTATTTTTTAATAAAGAGGTGGGCATTTCTTTGTACTAACTATGTTTTTAAAAAGCTTCTTGACAAGTCTTTGTTTTTAAATTTTATGTTTTTTGTATGTTATGCTTTTTGTATTTATAGATATGAAGAAATTTACTAAGTATTTTTGAAAAATATATTACTTTCTTTATTAAATCGA
The DNA here is from genome assembly GCA_900406395.1 of Kernera saxatilis. NCBI lineage: Eukaryota > Viridiplantae > Streptophyta > Magnoliopsida > Brassicales > Brassicaceae > Kernera > Kernera saxatilis. The sequence goes on along the minus strand of OVAY01002494.1, from coordinate 5,034 downwards.
ATTACTATCTTTTCTTTATTGTTCCGGTCAATGCAAAAGACATCTATATACTAATATTCTTTTTTTTTTTCTGTAAATCCAAAAATCAGATATTGGCAAATCTAACTATACATCGAATAACAAAGAAGAATAAAATGACAAAAACACATATAACGATCCTAGAAAAAATGGAAGAATAAACCTAAACAAGTCTACATTGTCTTTATGTTCTACAATCGTAGAAAATTTTTGTTAAGGTCATTCGAGCCCACGCATCCGCATGGGCTAGCCACCTAGTTTGAGAAGTACATTTCACAAAATAAACTAAAATATGTAAACTATTATGAAATAACAAAAAGTTAGATAAAAAAAATGGTAAAATCATCTTTCAAAATAACTGAAAAGATATTCTCATAAAAAATATTTTTTATATCTTTTTTATTCTAAATAGAAAATATATTCTCTTAAAAATAAGTTTAATTTTTTTAATTAAACTGATGAAATAAATACATATAGAAATATGATGTTAATATTAATAATAAAAATACATTAAATATTTATTATTAATCAAGTATTTACATTAAAATTCGTTTCTCTTTAATTGATGGAATTAAAACAAATGTGAATGCAATGTTTTTAAAAGAAAATAAAAAAAATATATAATTTCATATAAAATTAATAAATAATAAATAAGTTTACAAATTTGGGTATTGTGATATAGATATTGGACTAAATCAGACTTATATTCTTCTGATATCTATAATTAGAAATTAAATTACTTTCACGGTCAATTGGTTAATGTAATCAAATTTCAAATGTTGTTTCATATAGAAGTCTTTCGACATACAACAGGGATTAAAAGTTAGACGGATAGAGTGATACTTACAATATCCATTGTAGAATAACATAAATAACATAATACGGTATATATGTCAAATATATGATTTTTTGTTAACATCAAATATATGATATTACATTATGAATCAAATACACTCATTCAAATATAATGATATGAACTAACTCAAATATCACTAATATGGACAAAAACAATAACACATTCCTACAACTATAATATAGAGATATATTATTAATATTCTATTTTCACAGTTTATAATTTAAAATACTCAAATTTTACAAAATAATTGTTAGTTTGATAATAGAGAAATTGTAATGAATGACAGTTAACTGGCATCAAATTAGGATAATAATATCACAAATCCCAAAATTTATAATCTAACAATTAGACCATACAAATTTCATATATTATCCTTCTGTATTTCTCAACAACTTTCTGACATATCAATTTTCTTTTATTTTAAAATTCTTTCTCTTTCTCTCTCTCTCACGTTCTCTCTCTCTCCCTCACGCTCTCTCTTTTTCTCTCTCTCTCACTCGTTAACGCTCTCTCTTTTTTCAATTTTTTCAGATCTGGATTTTTTTAGAAATGAGTTTGGATTGTGTTTGTTCTTGAATCATTTCTCTTGAATTGTTTCAAAGCTTTACTAACATTGCGGAGCTCTAACCATCGGAGATCTCGAGACGGCTCTCGATTCTCTCTCTTGGTGCTTCTTCATCATCACTATGTAAATGTTTTTCAATTAAGACAAACCCTAGATTCAAAAATCTGTAGCAATTTTGAGTAATTCTATAAGGATTGTTGCATATATCACAACTCCTCAAGTATTATTGCGATATGGAGAGTTCTAATCGTTTAAAAATCTGGATGACGTTATACAGAAGCGGAGAATCATCACTGTGAATCTGTCAGCGTCTATTGAGATGAGGTAAGTACTATATAAATAGTAACTATATATAGTTATTATATAAATATTTAACTAGTATGTATTATATAAATAGTAACTATATGTAAAATTAAGCATATACAATTGTCAACTATATGTAAAAAAATATGATTTTTTTTAATATGATTAATAATTGTAATCAACTATCTGTTAAATTTTTAATTATTTATAATTTTTAAATTTGTCAACCTTTAACACGCCTCGAATTACTCTATATTGAGTTTTATGTGTAAAATCTTAGCTAAATATTGTTATGTTATAGTGAACTATTATTGTGTTATATTAAATTATTCATGTGGTATAATGAACTATCCATGTGTCTCAACTAACTATATGTATATAGTTAACTATTTATAAAAAAAATATTATATAGTCATAAAATAATGACATATAGTTTATTATATAAATAGTTAACTAATAGTTATTACTTATATAAATAGTTAACTATTTTTATCGAGTTACTATCAATAACTATATATGTAACTATATAAAAAATTAATTTTACATAATTAGAAATTATTGTCAACTATATGTAAGAAATTGTTTTTAAATAATATGTTTAATATTGTAGTCAACTATCCGTTAAATTTTGTATTTACAATTTTTAAACTTTCATATAGTTAGTTATACTAACTATACAAACATTTACTATATTAATTTAATTATTTTAATAATTAATTTTATTTAATATATAAATAGTTAATTATATTTCTATAATAGTTAACTATTTGTTAAAATCGAATATAGTTATTTATAACTATAGTTATTATTTTTAATTATATTAATTATTATTTATATATGTAAGTAATATATGTATATATATACTATGATATAAAGTATAAATAAATATGTATATAATTTATTGTAGTGTAAGAAGAGAGAACCTTTTTTTTTGGTCAAACTATTTTTATATAAATAAATTTGGGTGGTATTATCAAAGGTGAATTGGTGGAATATTATATTTTGTGAGTGAAATTTGACAAATAGCATATATGAGAACAAAAATTAAGAAATTAATAAAAGCAACTAAAATATGATCATAATGCCCCTATTTTTTGGATCACATGGAATCATATATGAGAAAAATGATTTTGGCTTTCGCAGAGGTGTAGTCAGGGTTGGTTAGACTATATTTCGTTGATTTATTGTATGGCTTTGCTGTGCTCGCCATTCTTAGACTCTTAGTGCCTTGCTGGCTCAACGCTCTATTTTTGGGTATTAATCTTGGTTCCTAGTTCTTCTGTGTTGTTGGTGTCCTCTCGAGTTTTGTGTTGTTTTTGATGGGCTAGGTTTGGTTCTGGGGTTTGTCTGTTGGATGGTATATTGCTGCAGATGTATATACTACCTCTTTTTTGAAGCTCTTTTTGGGTTTTGTGGTTGGGTTCCAAGGAGCTGCAGTGGTGTCAATCACCAGTTCTCCTCTTGCGAGGTCGTGATCGGTTTAATGTATGTAGCATTGAATGGTTTGCTATGTCTGCGTGTAAGTATCGGTGCCCTTAATTGGCTTATCCCAAGTGTAATTTCAATGTCTTCTCCTTGTGCCTAGGTATGTTTGAAGTCATCTTGTCTTTGGAGTGGCAGTTGTTGTTGTTGTGCTCGGTTTTCGTTTTGATTCTGCTCTCTGTTATGTCGGCTGGTTGCTGGTTGAGATTTCGAATTAGTTCTCTCTTCGATTTTTCCGGTCTTTTGGAGGATGTTTGTTAGTTTGCTTCTTCTCGACGCTCATGTCTTTTGGTTCAGCTCCGACGTCTACTGTTACTTTGGGATTGGTTGTGGGATTTTGATGGATCCGAGATTCAAGTTTAGTTCTTAGGTTCCTTTTGATTTTTGCGTTTATGCAGTTATATGCCATCGTCTTCGGTTAAGCCTTTCTCTTAGTCTCCCTTTTTTTAGGGCTTTGCCTCCCTTGTTTGGGCTTTAGTTTCTTAGTCATTTTATGTTTCTTTTGGTCCCTCTGTTGTCTCCCCAAGTTGAGTTGTTGCTTATGGTATCTTCTCGTATTCGTAAGCGAGATGAGGTAGCCGCTTTGTACCTTTCTAGTTTGTTTTTGATAAAGATGGTACTCTTGTGAAAAAAAAAAAAATAATACTATAAAAAAAAATATCAATAATGGTCCAACTTATATTTTATTCTTAAAAAACACATTATATTATATCATGTAACATTGATAATAAATTTTTTTTTTTAAACTTATTTTTTTTTTTTTAAACAATTAATGGGCTAGGGACATGGGCCTGGACCGGAGGAAATTGAACAAAAATGCAACAAAAGGGTTTGAACTAGAATTGGATGAGCAAAGTGAAATTCTAACCTAGTTTAAACGCTAACGCTAAATGCTAAACGTGGCCACCGCAAATGCAAACGTTGAAACTAGATCGAAGAAACCGCAACTGAGAGTGGGAAAAGAGACGGTCAACCTAGAAGCGCCTTCCACCGGTGTACACGAGCCCAGAGCATTCCATCTCCGCCGTGAGGGTGTCGGAAGCTCGGGTTGACCAAATCCGACCTCCTTAACCACCCACTACGTCGAATATGAGGCTCCAAACTCCCGGAAAGGGACGAATTAGATATGTTTTCTCCCACGGCCAAAAGACTCCGATCTCCACAGGAATCGACTCTCAGTCCGAGTAACTTCAAATCTCGAACAATGCCTCGCCGCACATAGCTCGTCCACCACCACGCGAAGCCATACCTTTGATCTGGTCAGAAATAGCCACCACGACGACGCGTTGGCACCTCCACCACCTCCGCAACTCCCTCTGACAGACTACGCAACCCACCAAACCAGCGAAATGGCAAACAACTTCTCCAGATCTCGAATGACCCGCCACAAATCTCCGACTGGAGACAGCTCCACCGCTCTCGAGCAGAGAACGCCTCCGTCGGATCTTCCACAGTCTCTCGAGACCCTAGAGCTTCCACAGTCAAGAGCCCGGGAGGGCAAGGGACGCTCGCATCGCCGGCGAGGACGCCTGAAGGCAGAACGACCCTCCTGAGGAGAAGAATACTTTTTAGGGCGAGAAAGAGGAGAAATCGTCTGATATGTCCTCTTCTCTTGTTTGGAAATCTGAAAAGGACACGCTAAAAACAGAATTTCTTTTTGAATTATTTTTAGTTCGAAAACTAAGTATATTACTTTGTTACCCTAAATAAAATCAAAAAATTACACATTATACCTGGGTTTTATCCACCCACTCTAAACTCTATCGGATCCTATCGGATCTAACCCGAAAAAACACAAATTCGAGCCGCT
>OVAY01002493.1:0-17377 GCA_900406395.1 Kernera saxatilis | reverse complement strand
AATTATTTTTTTATTCAAAATATTTAATTATTTAAAAATATAATTTATTTATCGTTCGTCGGTTTTGCGTCGGTAAAATTACCGACGAAAAACCGACGGATAACTCCCGAGGGATTTCCGACGGATTATTTTCCGACAAACTTTCCGTCGGATTACAATCGGACCTTTTCCCGACAGAGGGCCGCCGTTTTTCCGTCAGAAATGTCCGACGGATTTCCGACAGAAATGTCTGAGGGATTACCGACAGTATTTCCGACGGTAATTGTCGTCGAGAAGTCGTCGGAAATGGCCTACGAATTCCCGACGCTCTAGTCCCGACGGATTTTTCCGTCAACAATCCGTCGGGAAAGTCCATTTCCGACGGAATACTGACGGATATGACCGTCGGTTTTTGCATGTTTTCTTGTAGTACGTAGTTCATGACCAAAATCAATGTGGATAACTTTTTTAAATTAAAATCAGTTTATGTTATTATCAGTGTCGAATATTCAAAATAGATATATAAGTTTATAACACAAATAAGCATACTTTTTACTTTTTCAAAAAAATAAAATAATAATAAGCATACTTTTTTGGTCAAACATATTCACTTTTTCAGCTCATTTTCATTAAACAGAAGATTACAGAGAAATTAAACAATTACAGATTAGACATATATATAGAAGCATACTTTAGCATGTGTTTATGGGGTAAAGTAAAGTAGCAAACTATCAACCGACAAAGACATTTCTAGTAATTAAAATACGCTTAATCTATTTATATACAAAGAGCCTCTTTGAAAGAGGTAACGTTAGTCGTTAGGTCTGATCTGCTTATAGTGCTTCTCTTCACAATTAATTCAATTACTCGTTTAATTTCTTTAATGCACATTTTCAACGCGGCTATATCTATTTAATTTCGAGTACCCTTTTCACTTGAAATTGTGTTTAAACGTACGTTATTACAATTTGAAAACTCAAGGAAATGTGTCATTTGAGGCATAGTGAAATACCAAAAAATAACTCAAGAAAGTAGATCAGAAACAAAGAAAAAAAAATACATTTCATCTTCCAAGTAATCGAATATCTTTGAAGAAAGCACAACATATCTATTTTCTTACACCATTAGTCTCATAAGTATCTCCTTTCTCTACCCAAGAAAACCAGAATCCAAACCCTAATCAAAGCCAAAATTAATGAAAACGATTACAATAAAGCATCAGTATTAATGTAGTTGACAGTACTGCTCCAAACCTCTCTCCCTGAATCAATCTGATCAACATGGCCATGGCCACTTCCTCCTCCTCCTCCCATGTTCCTCTGCTGCCATGGGAATCCCCACAAGACCCTGTTTGGATCACTTGTCGCCATCTGCTCCAGACCGCCTCCACCATTCCCAAACGCATAACCCGCGTTCTCCATCTGCGTGGTCCCGAACACACCATCCATGCCCATCGGAAACTGAGAGTTTCCGAATTCAGAAGGAAACCCTAGAGGTTGCTTGTTCAGCAAGGCAAATGCAAACCCAAGCTCCATCTGCTCATTGTGAATGTTGTTGTTGTTATACCCGCCGAAACTCGTCGCCGGGAATGTTTTGCCGTCATGGGTCATCATCGGAGGTTCCGGAGTTGTTCTAAGGCTTTTAGTTGCAGAGGAGGAGCGTTTGTGTTTCCTGTAAGCACCACCGATTGGGATGTTTCTTAGGATGCCGCCTTTGGTCCAATATCTCCGACAAGATTTGCAGAAGTAGCGAGGCTGAGAGAGACTGTAGTTGTTATAGTAACAGAACTTTGTGTTGGTGGAGTCGCAACGAGGGCATCTCAGTGATTGCTCCGGTGGAGCTGGCCTAATCGCCGGAGATGGTTTCTTCTGGTTCTGATAATCTTGTGATGAACATGAAGATACTCCTCCCACCACATTCTATAACAATCTTATTTAAAATTAATATAAAAACTCGATTCTTTAATAAAATTATAAGCAGAGGTTAAATTGTGTTCTTGATTAATAGTACCTGGTGCATTGAAGAATAATCCATTTCACAAGCTTCTTTGAAATGTAGAGAAGATTGAGATTGAGATAAAGCGAGTAGAGAGAAAAGTAGAGATAGAGAGTGGAGATAAAGGAAAAGCCAAGCATCTATCTCTCTATATATATAGAAAAGAATGTGGGGGGAGAGAGTTTGGTGGCTTCCTCAATATTATAATTTTAAAAATATTAACATTAATAATCATTGCTATTACGGTATAAGGAAAAATAACGTGATCCAACTCGGAGCATGAGATGTGAACCAGACCATCGATCCGTTTAAAAAAATAAAAACTTGTATCTTACTTGTCAATTTTAATTATAAAAGGTAGATATAAATAAGTATATAAAATATGATTACTTGATTGGGCATTAATTATATATATATATATATATATATATGAACCTTATTAGTATATTTGTAAATGTATATTGCTGTGTCAACATCATATATAACAGAAACCATTTTTAGAAGTTTTTTCAAAAAAAACAAAATTAGAAGTCATTTTTACTTCTTTTTTTTTTGCTAAACTTTTTTTCAAGTCATTTTTACTTGTTAAATTTTGTTTTTTATATTTCGTGGATTTATTTTCTGAAAGACTTTGATAAAATCCTTTTTTGTTTTGTCAGTCGTTGTCTGGTTTGACTTAATTAGAAGTACTCACCTCATCAACTTACATTTTTATTAATTGTGGAAAGTTTATGAATCTCTTGATGACAAGATTAAGGAATGTGTATTGGTTTGCTAGATCTTGCGAACCTCAGAAGATATTATTTTATGTAACCTTTTTCTTATATATATATATATATTTTTTTTTTTTTTTTTTTTTTTAGGAAAGNTTTTTTTTTTTTTTTTTTTTTTTTTGAAGGAAGAGTTTGAAATGATGAGAAGTGTGACCGAGGGCCGTACGATGATGAATCATAAATACAGAATTGGAGTTGGTTGTAATTGTACGACCTCCATCCTCAGGTTCCTTCTCAGGCACCCATATCCATGTCTCCTCAACCTCTTTTAAGTCACATCTTTCCGTTGAGTTGTCGTCACGAAGTGAGACCCACCCCAATCTTCTAAATTGGTCAAAATTTCTATTCTCACACATGGATCCCACTCTCTCAAGCTAATCCTAAGTAGTTTAGTTGTAAGTATAGTTTCGGATTTGAAAATTTTTTACTTGATCCTAAAGATTTGGATATTTGTAGTGACTTAAAGTAAAGCAAATAGTGTTGGACTTTAATAAATAGGTTTTTTTTTTTTAAATTATGATTTTTAGTTTTACACAGAACGAATTGGATATCCGCAGATATTCGAAAAACTTATGGATTTCTAAATTTTCTAAAGCTAAGCAGATCACAATATGATCACGGATATTAGTTTTTTTTTTTCCAAGATATATACTCTATGTCCTGCCCTATGTATTTGTTTTTTTTGTCGCATTAAATTTAATATTACTCTCCAAAATGTTATGTGAAAGGTATAATAATACTCCATAATTAGTTGCCATTAATCATTTCTTGGACCACAGAGTCGATGTTCACAAATATCTATGTGTCCATAGCACACGGTCTTTACGTTTTGCTTATGTTATTTTGAAATTCTTGCTTTGTACTAATTTTCGTTTTGTAATTCTTGCATGGTGGTCTATTACTATTAGTTAGATATATCTGCATGCGTTTAATGGACCACTATGTATAGCAAATGTTTAAAAATAAAATTGTATATTATGATTAAGATCTGGTGCCTGTATACATTGTATAAGGACTAAATATATTTGTTGCACCTATGCTTCTAAAATTCCATCAACCATGGCTATATTTTAAGGACCGTGCTTAAACATTATCTAATCTCGAATAAATGTGTAAGGCTACGTAGTGAACATACGACATAAAATCGTCCATGGCTTTATAATAGAATTGTCAGTGCGAGTTCTTTAATAAGTACTGTATATAATTGTTTTTCTTTGTTGTATCTAATTATTTCTCATCGAATATTTTACATCAACATCCACAACATTATCCAATCGTTTATTGAAGGTGTAACATAAACTTTCATTAGAGATTTAGAGGTGACTCGAACGTTTACCAACAGATGATACAAACTTGAAACTACATGCACATAGCATTGATGATATTATAAATGTTTAATTTTATATTTCAGCATTGTACTTGCTTCCCTTGAGCTAGTCTCAAGCTTCTCTTGTTAAGCCATTCTATTAGTTAAATTAATATTTCGTCTTCAGCTCCTGTTGCGCATATTCCAAGCGTTATCTTGTTAAATCCTCTTGTACAACATTTTTTGGTAAAGTATTTTGGTTTTTTTTTTTTAAACAATATGTTAACCAGTTACTTGTTGGTTAGTTGGTTTTATCGAATATTTTTAATGTGAATAAATGTATTTCAAACTTCTAACATATTCTATTAACACAACCGTAGCTAAAAACACATCATCAACATTTTTTTATTTTAAATTTTAATTGAAAACAATACATCTCTCTAACGGAACAAATGACAATGTAAAAGCAGAGGTTTGGCTGGACAATGTGTAGCCCATGATATCCCTAAGCAGTTAAAGTCACTAGAGACACAAAACATCGATTTTCGTGTAAAGGGACTTATATGAAGACCAAGATTTGGTCTAAAAGACATATATATATACACAGCCAAATACATGTGTTATATGCATCTACGTATATATATTATTATTATATGATCTTAGTATAATATGATATTTTGACCGTTCGTTTTTGTGATTATCTCACAAATGGGGTGGAGAATGAGTAAATCGATTTACCATCTCACAATTTTATTTTGGTAGTTGGGTCTAGGATGTATCTAATACCGTAGAAATTTTAACACACTCTCCAAAATTGATTCGTATAAAATTATTGGCATTTTCTCTTGTCAACAAATTATTAAGAAGATTTTTTTTTTTTTTTCGGTCAAAATTATTAAGAAGATTATATATATAATGAAACTAATATGATCACGCTCATTTGATTGGTTATTGTTTTAAATATCCGAATCTCCGGAGCCAAAATTCTAGTGATTAAGGTTTTTGCAACCGACTATTAAAATTAAGCACGAAGTAGACAAGTGGAGATCAAAGTAAAAAATATGTTTCTAAAATTTTTTTAAAAAAAAAATTTATTAAATTTAACTATTTTTTGAAAATAAAAATTTATGAATATGAAAAACAACAATTTTAAAATTATTTAGTTATAAATATAATGTAGAACATAAAGTATATCAATAAAATCAAAAGTATAGTTATTTTGGTAATTTGGTACTAAATGCATCTGGATGAAGATACAAATTTATTAAAAACGAACACATCTGCATCCAGATGATTCATCGAGATGCATATGGAAAACATAAACGAACATCATCTGGATGGACCATTTAGGTGGATCATCCGGATGGTCCATCCAGATGCATCTTCCAACTGAGCAAACGAACAAAACCTATATATATATATACAACATAGTTGATTTTGTTTGTTTTTATTGCAAACACAAACAAAAGATTATTATATATATACCAAATAATCTTGAGTTTATATTTTTAGACACTTTGCAAATTGAAGTGGATAAACGTGTTATTTATAATTTGAAAATTTTTTTTTTACTTTTTTGCGTAGAACTAAAGGCAAACGATGTTAATAACTTATTATCAGCCTGTCATTTTCTACCACTAAAATTGGTGATTCAGAAACAATGATTGGTATCCGAGTAAGGAATGGTGATCATTATTTTCCACAAGGAATGGTGTCCTTGTGGCTCCCAAGTTTAATCCAACTAATGATGACCACTTCATATCTCTTTTGAGTTTTGAGTCATTGTTATATAATGTATGTAATACTTCTTACATTTAACAAAAAATACCGTTTTAGAAAATATTTCTTTTTCATTAAAAAATTATTGATTTGAACTTCTAAATTATATTATATAAAATAATATAATTATTCTCTAGTCAAAATTTTTAAAAAACTATAACACATATACTATATCATAGTCAAAATGATAATATATTTAATTTATCCCTTTACCAAAAACAAAATATTTAATTTATTTCTTCATTCGTATGAAAAAAAAATCTCAAAGTTATGCTAATTAACTTAAAACATATAGAATATATGAGAAAATTAGAAATTCCTACATAATATACTATTATATGAAAAGAACATCTACTAATTGATAGTTTTTTTTGTTAAAGGTATCTACTAATTGATAGTTCATAATAAGTTTTACAAATGAGCTACTATTATTTCGTCTGTGACAAAAAAATGTTACAAAAATACAAAAAGAAATTAATTAGGTTTTAACAATTAAAAATATTGGAAATTGTCAAGATATGAAAGACTTAGAACAGAAACAAATCATAACTCTTGTTATGATGTGAGAGAAATATAGCTTTTTACCTTATAGATATTAGTGTGGATTTGTTTAATTAATGATCTGTTGATGATGTAACAATCAGGCGTTGAACAACTCACTTCCCATGAAATTAAACCCTAATTAGTGTTTATATTTCTTTTTCCAAGTTACTGTTTATATTTCTTTTAGTCAAAAATTCAAAAAACTAAACCCTACAGTAATTTCAAAATTTCAATAAAGAAAAGAAAGAAAGTGATTGGTCCGCGAGTAAGATGAGATCACCGCATGGTGGCTACAAAGACGACACGTGACGAAAAAAGAAGAAGAAGAATCTTTGAATGAAATCGAGAAGAGAGACAAACAAACAAAAAGTGGGGATCCCAGAGGCTGAGCATGTGGTCTCAGTCAGGTTCAAAACTCAGACCAACCCACTTTCGATTTTTTTTCTCTTTATGGAGTATAAGATAACAAAAAAAAAAACATTTTTAACGTTTTGTCGTGAACCTAAAATAACTTAATTAGTGGATTTATCATTTATGGTAGTAACGATCGTTAATAAATCTAAATCAAATCCTGTCAGGTGCTGCCACATGGCTTCTCAATTTGTCATTGTTTTTTTCTTTCTATGAAATTTGTAAAAAGATTTTAAAAACAATCTTAAGGGTGGAGATTTGAGGTGCAATTTTCAAAGCGACTTGCATCTATTCTTACCTCCATCTTCAAGCAAAGCATCAACGCCTAGATTCCCATGCAACGCTATTTTCTTTATTTATATGTTTCTGTTGCTTTTTTGTTCGCCTCACTTTCCTGACATTGTTTTTGTTTATTCGTACTATCTCGTCATAGAATTTATGGATCTTTGTTTAATATTATTAACATGACATCAAGGCTGACCCGGCTCAACTTTGTTATGGGCCATGTGCTCAAATTATTTTTGGACCTTGTTTTGGTAACAAAATTCTAAATTTGTTAAACATGGACCCTTAAATCTTTAAAAAATTGTGTAAAATTTTGTTTTGGTCTAGTGCAAATGCACCTCTAACACATATATAAAACCGGGGCTGCGTCAAGGCAAAACGACACAGCTTTTGTGTCTGAAACTTTGGGCTGAAAAACTTTGGGCCGAGAAAACACAAAGACGAGGCCCGTGAAGATTACATACGTCTTTGCTGTCGAACTTTGGATGACCATATTCGCATTGTCATTAACCATCATATCATAGTCACTAACTAGCTAGGTTAGTTATAACTTATTAGGTCTCGCACTTCCGTGATTCTAAAATAAGTTTTGTCTTTAAGAAAAGTAAATATATTTTCGTATGAATTACAGACGATTTTGGTAAAATAATGTTCACATATCTCTTTGGATAGTTTGTTTGTTTTTGCTAGTTTGCAAGGGAATCTGCGTAATGTTTCTTCCTAAAATTCATTAGCTTGGTAGGAGACATCTCTTAATTTAACTACCAACTTGTTGTAAAAGACGATGAATCATGAAATACAAACATTTTTCGGCATTGCAAAGTATTAATTCTTTGTTTTCTTAATTTAATTAAAAGTATCCAGTGATGATGTTGGCAGAGAATCCTAAAGAGTAGAGAAAATTAGCCCAATAGATATTTCCTTATATCCAAATCTGGGCGTTTCATTGAGAAGGCCCAATCTATTATGCCTAATCTCCAGTGTAAATGTTGAGAGGTTTTCTGAAAGTAAGACCCAACATATATAATTTTTAATTTTACGTTGGCTTGCTATACTTGGAAAAAATGCTGTTCTGAAAATGGAGAATGGTAAAAACGTATATATTAGTGGGTAAAAAAAAGAAGTGAAAAAAATAACTATAGCCTTTTTTCGTATGCCGTTTTAGTGTGAATAAAACAACAGGCTGTCCAATTTCGATTACCGTAGACGACACGATGTTCGTGTCCTACTAGGAATCACGACTTATAACAAAAGCAAAAGCTTACTGGACTTGACTCCTACGATGGCGAGACGAAACGCAGGTCTCGATGATGGGTTCACGGAGATATTCCACAGGGAGATGGGTTTCTCTCATCCTATGTCAATCTCTCGTCGAATCTCCGCTTCTGAGGTTTCTCATTTTTTCCCCTCACTGCTTGAATATTTCTCGATGCTTTTGTCACTCTCTCTTGCTAGTTTCCGTTTTCGGATGAGACTTTTGCAACAAGGGGAGAGAAAAATTGGCTTTTTTGTGTTCATAATTCGTATACAAAATTGTGGGTTTTGGATGGTTATGTCATAATTATCAGAAAGTTTCCCCATTTTCTGGATTTGTATCTCGAATCATGGATCTTAGTATTCGCTAAGACGAAGTCAGGTGAGAGGTCTTGTCTTGAAGTCGAGCGCGTTTGATTCGAGCTTCAAATATGTTGTTTTAACAAGCTCTAAATTTCCAGAGAACGATCATGAATCGAGACAATCTGACTAAATCAGTGTTTTGTTGGATGCTGAGAGAATCGGAACCAATCTAAAGTGCACTGTGTCAATTAAAGACTCAGATTAAGTTTCTTAGGATTGAAGTGTATTGCTTTTTGCTCATTCAGGGGATAGTGAAGAAACTCGATCGTTACGGGAAGTTAAATGGGCATGAGGGATGCGTGAACGCCGTGGAGTTCAATTCCACTGGCGATGTTCTTGTTTCGGGTTCTGATGATCGACAAATAATGCTCTGGAATTGGTTGAATGGAAGCAGGACATTGTCGTATCCCTCTGGCCACTGTGAAAATGTGTTCCAGACTAAGTTCATACCGTTCACGGATGACCGGACAATCATTACATCTGGTGCTGATGGACAAGTATGGGTGTTAATCTTTATAATTTATGCAATGATCTTTATGAGATATTTAGTTGTCTTCTCAAAGAAGAGTTTGGTGGCACAAAAGCTTGAAGATTCTCCAGCATGTTGCTTCCTGTACCTAGGTAAATCATTCGAGTCCATTCCATTTTGCAGGTAAGACTTGGTCAGATCCTAGAAAATGGTAAAGTGGAGACAAAGAGGCTCGGGAGGCATCACGGTCGCGTGTACAAGCTTGCTGTTTTGCCTGGAGATCCTAACGTTTTCTACAGCTGTGGCGAGGATGGTTTTGTGCAACATGTTGGTCTCTTTATCTCTCAAGCTCCATGGTGGTTCTCATGTTTGAATTTTGGATGTTTTTTCCTTTTTCAAGCTCAAATTCTGAACTTTGTTTTGTTTTTTGGGCAGTTTGATATACGAAGCAACAGTGCCACTATGGTTTTGTATTCCTCTCCGTTCACACAAGGCTGCAGGAGACATCATTCCAGCAGTAGAATCAGACTGAATTCTATTGCGATAGATCCGAGGAATCCACATTATCTTGCGGTTGGAGGTTCTGATGAATACGCACGAGTCTACGACACTAGAAAAGGACAATTAGCTCCAGTATGTCGCCACGTTTTACCAGACGCGCCTGTGAACACTTTTTGTCCCCGTCATCTCCGGGAAACCAACAGCGTTCATGTCACAGGATTGGCATATTCCAAAGCCAGCGAACTACTGGTCTCTTACAACGACGAGCTCATTTATTTGTTTGAGAAGAACATGGGTTTTGGTTCATCGCCTGTTGCTATCTCGCCTGAGAAACTGCAAGAAATGGAAGAACCACAAGTGTATACAGGTCACCGCAATGCACAAACGGTTAAAGGAGTGAACTTTTTCGGTCCAGATGATGAATATGTGACGAGTGGTTCAGACTGTGGTCACATCTTTATATGGAAGAAGAAAGGGGGAAAGCTTGTGCGGGCGATGGTGGGTGATAGGCGAGTGGTGAACCAGCTCGAGTCTCACCCGCACATACCGTTTCTAGCGTCCTGCGGGATTGAAAAGAGTGTTAAGCTCTGGACACCAATGTCTACCGATGTTCCTTCTCTCCCTGAAAACATGGAAAAGGTAACTACTAGGAGAATCACATCTCCTCTCAACCAATGTTTAATGTTGAGACACGTCCCAAACACTGAAGCTGTGTTTTGTGGGAAATGCAGGTGATGGAATCGAACCGAGTGGGAAGAGAAGACCATTCGAGGGTGACACTTACTCCTGACGTAATCATGCATGTTCTCCGGCTACAGAGACGTCAGACATCGGCTTTTACGGAGAGAAGATACGTTTTAACCGATGACAGTGATGAAGGAAATGACGCTCAGTTGATTTCAGGATTAGTCGCCAGCGATGATGAGTCTTCAGAAAGAGAATGTACTGTGAGCTGAGTCCTAAACTACTGTGATATATATTACAGATCCCTTCATATGCTTCAAATACTTGTTGATTTTGCTTGTGTGTTGTAACTTTAAATAATGAAAATAAGAATGAGGATTGTAGTAATGAAAATAAGAATGAGGATTGTAGTAATATTCCAACAGACGAGCAAAAGCAAATCCCAAAAGGCCAAAACCAAAACGTCCAAATGTCAATTCACAGTCTTATACCTTTGGTAGAGAGATGACAAAAAACCAAGATGAAGAGGTTGCACAAAAACCAAGATGAAGAGATTGCACAAGAGAACATAGAGAAGTCGGTTTAACTCTCTTCTTTATACTGACATTGATCTTGTAAGCTCTATACAAAGGAAACAAATTAACCGTAGCACAAAATGGTTGAGAGTTTGCCAGTAGTTCAGCCTAGTGCAGTATGCAAATGTAGAGGGGCCAAATCATCTTCTGAATCAACAGTAGGCACTGAAGCATTAAATGTTTGCTGATTCACAGCCCATGTTACAGTATTCTCCTGCGAATGAGAGAAACAACTATGATAAGCACATTAGAATATCAGCAGATTATGTCTATATTGATGAGGCAGCAAGGAACAAGATGTCTATACCATCCAGATTCAAACTGCTTTGGAGGAGCCAATATTGCGATTGATTCTAAGGTTTGACTTGGTTTGATATGGGCAAATAGGTAGAGCTGTTTCGACTATGATTCTTCCAACACTGGAATCAGCCAAACAACAATCCTTCGTTTGACAAGGTCTTAAGAGAAGATCCAACCAAGCAGAATTCTGAGCATCACATTCCGTACGTTCTGTTGTACGGATCTCCAGGACTGGGCCTCCGGAATTTAGGTTCTTCAAAACGGCTGTAGACATTGTCATTAAATCCCATCCGTTCGTTCCTTAGTAGCTGGGTGATCCCAAGAGCATTACCACTTTGGGCTTCATTCCACTTATCCCAGTGTCCATTTGACAATAATGGATTTGGTGAAGCTTGTCTAGGCAACTGTGTGAAAGAAGATAAGCTAGTTCCTTGTGTTTGATCCATTAGCCTCGAACTAATCCCATATGGATCGGAGATTGAAGGAGAGAAGTTGTTGGCGTTCCTAGGATCATGAAATCCATTGACTTGTTGTGCAGCCAGAGACCTCTGCGCCAACAATTGAAGTCTTGCATCGTTCTCAAAGGATTGCTGAGAAGAGAACCCTGATCTCATATCAAAGTCTGCAGTTTCCATCCCATTGTGAATTCTTCCTCTTCCAACAGCTAAAATTGCAGGATCAATAAACTCAATGTCTCCAGCAGTATTCAAATTACCACTTGGAGGTGGTACATGATATCCATTCCTTAACAAGGAGGCCGAGTCAAGAAAACGGGTTCCTGCAAAATATGTGTTACAAGAGTAGCAGGCCTATGCAAAGCTGAAACCAACCATTGTTAAGAATGTAATATAATACCTGATGCAATATTAGAAGACAGGTCGGCTCTTTCATGTGAAGAGAAACCGGGGGGAGGTAACCTGCTGGGAGCAGAAAATCCTGGAGGAGCAGAAACTTGGGACTTCACAGCTGCAAGAGGACAATGGTGAGAAGTTCAGAAATGCAGAGGAAAAAACGGACTTGATGAATTACTTGTCACTTAAACCCGTTTTAATTGCAAAAAACAACTACACGCAGCCATAATATATACTAACCAGGACTCTTGTAAGAAGAAAATCCAGGGCTAGCAGCAAGTTGTTCATATCCACCAGAATAATTTGAAGTAAAACCATTTTGACTCCCGAGCTTCTCATGATAGATATCCCGACTCACTCCAAACTCCTGAATAGGCTGATCTCTTGACAACTGCCCATATATGCTGTAGGTATTATTATTGTCATACACTTGATTATTTGATCCTTCATGCCGAGCAAAAGAGAATCTGGACTGATCATTATGTTGCTTTAGAAGATTAGAAGATTCCAGAGTACTGGCCCTATGATCACTCTGGCCAAGTAATTTTGCAAAATTGTGTGGCGAAGTCAGGGATTCATCCCAGGGGTCAAAGTCCAAAATGTTTGAAATTATATCATTCTCTGCATTCTGAATGTTGTTCCTGCCTTCATTAGCAAATAGAGAATGCTCCATGTTGGAACTGGATATGGATTTCTCAGAAAATCCATTTGGAAGATGCAATCTATCAGTTCCTATTTCAAAGGAGGAGCCAGTATTTGAATCAATCACACCAGAAGTTTCCCTGGTCTGGAAAGAACGAGAAGCCAGAAGATTTGAATCCTGGATGGAACTTGATGAACTAAACATATAAGACGAATGGCTAACGACCTCTGCAACATCACGCCTATTGCTATTAAGTGATGATCGATCATCCACTGCCAAAGTTGAGTTAACTTGCATCTGGGATTGCAAACCTGATCTCCAATCCCACTCTGGCCTTGAATCAGGAATCCCATTCTGTGCTACGTCAGCTTCTGCATTAGTGTTTATAGGAAGATGATTTCTACATTGCTCAAGATTTGGTGCATTGTTACCAGGTTGTCTAATAGAACCTTGATCACAATGAGTACCAATAGCCACTGGAACACCAGGGTCTTCATCCCTAGCACTTGTAGTTATCCCCATCCATGCAACTTCAGCCGCCAAGTTACTAACATTAAGTACATCTTCAGCAATTTCATTTGTGTGATCGAAAGAATTCTCAACAGCTGAAGGCTCGTCGATGACTCTGTGATCGTACGAAGATTCTACTATACAGGATATCTGATTACTACTAGGATCTCTATTAGGTGACGCAGTTCTCTTACACCCAGGATCAACCACAATCTTATTCTGCAAAGGCTTCAACACACCAGGTTTGCTTTTTTCAGCCAATGTTTGATTTTCTTCCTTGTGAGGTGGTTTCTGAAGAGTGTTACTAGAGGATACAGGCCCATGAGCTGCATTTACAGCAACAGTAGACATAGCCAAAGTTCCATTCTCCGATGTTGATCTTTGATTATCCAATGATCCATTTGGCGTAGCTGAAGTTGCTAAAGAGTGCTGATTTGTTACACGTGTCCCCCTGCAACACATTTTCAATTGTTAAAAAATGAACCATTAACTTCACATATACAACGGGTTGTGACAAATACTTACCATGATGCTGCAGCAGGAAGAGCAGTCGATCTACCAGAGCTCCCACTAGGTGGTGAACCCTTGGGAGCACTAGTTGCAGTCTGCACCCAATAAATATGAAGTAAGAAATAAACATAAGTCTCAGATATCATAGTTGTAATACAGAAAGTCAAGGAAAAGGTTAAATTGTAAAAGAAAACACATGTACACAAAGAGGTAAGTTCCTACGGAATGCTGCTATTACTTCTCAAGTTTACAGTGAGCAATACCAGAATGCATTTAACCATATATACTCTAGCTATAGGCACATGAGATCAAAATGTAACATGTTAAGTTTCTCTGAAACAAATGATGCAAGCCAAATAGCACCTTAAAGTAGAAACATTGTTGAGCTTACAGTAGAAGGAATTTTTGCAATTGGTTTAGCAGTAGAACTGTCACTGCAATAAGCATCCAAAGGTGGAGGTAGCATGTTCCCTGAACGGTATTGCAGAGTGTTTGTTGCTCCAGTGATTTGCTGAACTCTGCCATTTAAAATTACCAAAATATGAAACCCCTGCTAAACTACATTTTCTCCAAATAATATATGCGGTAAGAATAATCAATGAATACAAGAGGAAAACTTAAACAATATGACGATGCAGATTACCTTGTATAGGCTGATATGATCTCATCTTTTGTAAAACTATCCTCTTGGGAGCCAACCTCATGCAAATAGAGGCAGTCAGGATTATTGCATGCCTGGAAATAGAAACAAACAATTCATATTCCAATAATCTCAATTATAAATTCCAACTGAAAAGAGGGAAGCAAAAAGAAAAATTCTGAATCCATAGAGTAGAACAAGAGTGCCTATAGGACATACCACGTTTCTTAACCAAGCATGACAATACTTGGTTGTTCCAAAACATGCCCTGCAGTATATAAAGAAAACAAATATAATCATGAAGTCAATGAAGATAATTTACCATTGTGTACAAAACCAGTTTCAAAAAACAGGACGCTCAGCATGACTTACTTCAGTGATTTACCATCCAAGATAAACCCATGAACAGACTGAATGCATCGAACAGCCTCTTCCTCTTTCGCATAAGTGATATATCTGGAGTCATAGCCGTTTATCATCAGAAAGAAACAATAATGCAAAACAAACATTTGAGGAAATCCAGTCATGCTAAAAGAGAAACGTGGTTGATTAACACTAGTAAAAACAAAACTTACACACTGCATGTGTTGTTAGGGAACTGTTGGATGAGACCCGTTGCTGTCCTAGACATGGAAACCTTTAGAACCTTTCCATACTGACCAAAATATTCTTTACGCTGGAGAAGCTGAGAAACAAAAAAAAAAAAAATCTTCCCATCACTAAGCAGACCACTTTGATATAGTTACAAGGTTATAGAGAAAAAAATCCTGTACATCTTCATCTGCTAGATTAAGGGGCAACCCAACAATGTAAACAAGATTTCTTTGAACCACTCGGACACTAGTTAGTTGTTTTCTTCCTTCAGAAGGTTTCAACTTTGACTTTTGTGTCTTTTTACGCTCCATGTTGCCTTCAGAGTTCAGTCTGAGAACAGGAAATATATTAAAAAAACATCACCAAACCAAACTGAAAGACCGACACAAAACAAAAGTTAGAACCACCAAAAAGATCACATATCAGGTGTATATCCCAACCTCTCGCGATCAACAGTCATCCCAACAATCTTTTCTTTGTCATATGGAGTGCGGCAAGCTGGACAGCGCCCTTCTGTTTGATCTTTCTCTGCCATGTCCATTATGTGATGCCAGCACCAAACACAAATCTGTAAGATTGGAGATAAATATATATCAGATCAGAAAACTATCAGCAGAAAAAATGTCAATGATCTGAGGACACCACAATAAGTGTAGAAAACAGCGCTGAGCCATGGTTCTAGCATATCTGTCATCAATGTTGTATATTGAGATATATATATATACAGCCTTCAAAGTAAACAACAAAAAGCATACCCTAACTTAATTGTTTTACCCTGATCATAAAAATAAGGAAAAGAGCTGCTGAACACTCAAATAAGCAAGCAGCTTTTTCGGTATGACTATCAGGTTTACGCAATGCATCGATATGTAAATTCAGAAAGGATTTGCCTGTACCTGATAGCCACATTTGCAAGGCTTCAATTGCTGATCTGTCAGATCCATCTCCTCTGCACACAATGGGCAAGTCTTCTCACCGTAGTCACTCATCGTTCACTGAATAAGACAGGGATAAAAAGAAAGCTAATGAGACATATGAGGACAAAACCTGGAATCATGGCCCATTAAAAGATAAGGCAACCATACTGAAACTCTAGCACCAGACAAGACTAATTAACTTTAGAACTTCCGCAACTGGCAATTATCTCCTGTGGAACCTACATTCGTATTTGGATAATTAACTGCTCTCTCGGGCTAAAAAGTGGCTCAGATAAAACAGAGATTGGCCATTTAACTAACCATAGTTCCCGATCAAAAACCTCATATATTTCTGTTCACTAATCTCATCAATTCCAAGCCGATACATATGGGTAAAAAATATTAAATTGCCCTAAAGATTCAAACTTTCAGATCGATATCGAGAATTCTAAGCCAGAAAAACCCAAATGCATCTATGGTGAAGTGCTCTCGACAAATTAATCCGTGCATGCGATGTGAAGGTTCAACAACCGACGCGTCAACGGATAAACAATCGAAAAACATATCGACAATCTATATTAATCCAGTGCGAAATCCATAATCTCAAATCCGAAACAGTAAACCGTTGATCTCAAATCAGAATTAAACGAAAAAGATCAGAGCCGAAACAGAATTAGGGTTTTTCGATTGGGCGACTCAAATCCCGGCATGAGAATCAGGAAGAGGGTGTTAGACATACGAGTGAGGAAAAGATCGATCGGGATTTGGAGACGAAAGATTTGGGATTCGGAGAAGAAAGGGAAGCTCGTGTGCAAGAACTGGAGATTGCGAGAGAGATAAAACGGATGGCTGTGATTTTGGCCGCTGGCTTTTTTAACCCTTAATTTCTTCTGCCAGATCCGCGTTGCTGTCTTGTTTAAATAATACGAAATAATATAGCGAATCACTATACCCTCAGATTCTACGTTTATTACGGTTCTACCACTATCCCGGTTCGATTAGTTCGGTTTGACGTCGGTTGAAGTTCTAGTTTTTTTTTTTTTTTTTGGTGTGTTTTTGGTGGTTGATGTTATAATTGTTTGATTTAGTGACAAAATGAATAGAGATGAATATGTTATAATTGAATATTTTTTTGAGTAATATTTGAGTAAAAATAAAGAAAAATATGTTATAACTGAATAATTTTTTCCTTTTTTTAATACTAAAAAGCTCCTAAGTGACCAATAAAAAAACAATAGAAATAAAATAAAATGAATAAAGAAGAATAAAACAAAGAAAATGTNAAAAAAAAAAATGAAAAAAGAAGAAAAAAACAAAAAAAATGTAAAAAAAAAAAAAAAAAAAACCAACAAAATGCAAGAATGAATGGAATATAATCATTATATTAAATGAGGTGTGAAAAACACTCCACATTCATTCTCAAGGTGGTTAATTTCTACTCTACCCTTGGGAACAAAATGATCTTAACCGTCGGATTTCTTATTTTTTAATCTCA
>OVAY01002492.1:0-17377 GCA_900406395.1 Kernera saxatilis | reverse complement strand
TGTTATGTCCTGTTTTAAGACACTTGCTACATGTCTGAAAACAAAAAAAAAATCAAATAGTATGAAACCACACTTAGAGCAGCAACAAAATCATGACAAAATAAAATAAACATCCCCATAAAGACAACAACTGAAATTTTTTTTTTTTTTTCGTTTGTATCCTATAAAAACATCATAAAAGTCTTAATTACTATTATTTGAAAATTAAAAAATGAATGTAGTAAACTTATCAATGCATAATCCAACATTATAATCTTAAATCATGATTTAAAACAAGACAAGCCTTGATGACAAAAAAAAAAAAAAAAAAANAAAAAAAAAAAAAAAAAAAAAAAAAAAAACAAGACAAGCCAATATATTAATTAACAACGTCTTTGCTTTCTTAAAAAAAGAAACAACATAAAAACATAGTATTGTCTTGATTAATATAAAACTTGGCTTCCTCTTGTCACCTCATCTTAAACCGTTTTGAAATGTCTTCATCATCAACACAATCTGTATTCATCAGAAATTATTTCAAAAACACACACAAAAATAATTATCATCTAAAAACAAATAAATTGATCGAATCCAACCTCATCATATGTTAGAACCTACACCTCCTGAGCTACATGGTAGCTTTCACTCTCTTCATCATCCAAATTATCTTCAATATCTCCTATAATTTAATGATATAAGTTAGTTACCTAAGAACATAAGACATATTAGATAATATTGAAATTTCACCTACTCCGAGGCTGAAATCGTTTGAGTTGCGTGTTGATTCATGCAAAATTACTAGAGGAAGTTTGCCTTTAGATGTCAAGACTAGGTGGAATTCTACACATCACATGCTAACAAGAGCTCTTCAATATAGATCGGCATTTGAGAAGATGCGAGTCGAAGATAGGCTTTACTGTGATTACTTTCAAGAAGAGAATGGAAGGGAGGGACCGCCAATTGAAAAAGATTGGGATGATGTGCAAAGATTGGTAAGGTTTCTGTCTATCTTTGAAAAATCTATGTTGGTTGTTTCAGGGTCTAGTTACGTGACGTCTACTTCCGCTTATAATGCGATCGTCAATATTGAAACCAACTTGATCTCTATAAGTAAGTCTTCTGATGAGATTCTTAAGAAGAAGGCTGATACTATGAGAGATAAGTTTGATAAATATTGGGATGGGTTGGAAAATATCAATAAATTGTTGATTGCTGCTACTGTGTTTGATCCACATAAGAAGTTGCAGTTTGCATCTCTTTGTTTTGAAAGGCTGTATGGAAAAGATACTGCAGAATATATGGGAATACGGGAATCAGTTCAAGATGTGATACATAGGTTATTTCAAGAGTATAATGGAGTATTGAACAAACCTCCTACTGAATCTACTGGGACATCATCTCAGTCTCAAGATAGAGGTGAATCAAGTGATGTCTTAGACATTTTGGATGATGATGGGTACGAAAGCATGGATGTTTTGTACGAGCAGATAGTTAACGAGAGAAGAAATGAAGATATAAGCAATGAGTTAGACATCTACTTGCTTGAAAAAGTGGTAATATTGAAGAATAAGTTGGGATTGCCAAATGACATTTTGACATGGTGGAGGATTAAGAGTCCACAATTTCCAGTTTTATCATAGATAGCTAGAGATGTTCTTGTTGTTCAAGTGTCAACGGTTGCATCCGAATCAGCTTTTAGTACTGGTGGTCGTGTCCTAGATCCATATAGGAGCTCTTTAAGCCATCATATGATTGAAGTACTAATGTGTACGGAGCAATGGCTACAAGCCGATCTTCGATTTGAACAAAGAGAAGCGTTAAGTCTTGCAAAAATGATAAAAGAAGCAGAAGAAATGGATTCTCTTGAACGAGGTACTTTTCAATATCATAATTAATATCTTATTTTTACACGTTTGTCTTGCTAAGTATAACCAATTGTCATTTTTTTGTTTAGAGCTTGAGGGGTCATCTAATGCTAGACATTAGACAACATATACCTTTATATTTAAGAAGCTCATTCAGGTATAGACATATATATACAAGTATATTTGGTTACGTTTGGTTATGTTTTTTTTTTTCTTTATTTGATTGTTTGCGTTGTTGTATATGAATTGCTT
Source organism: Kernera saxatilis (assembly GCA_900406395.1). Classification (NCBI taxonomy): domain Eukaryota; kingdom Viridiplantae; phylum Streptophyta; class Magnoliopsida; order Brassicales; family Brassicaceae; genus Kernera; species Kernera saxatilis. Next base: position 15,281 of record OVAY01002492.1, on the reverse strand, counting down.
TTGCAGGTCGAGTCGAATTAGAAATGCTGGAGTGGATGATTTTGAGGCAGCATATCATTTATTTATTTCAAAACATTTGAGAATGCTATAAGGAGATTTGTTTATTTTGAAGTTTAAACTTTAAACTTAGGAAATTCTATTTGTCTTTAACTGTTGCTTTTACTTTGATTTGGGATTTTGGATTTTTGGCTAGACGTTGTTAGTTCTTTTTTTTTCTGGAATTTAGAGCTTAGAAATTAGAATATTGTTTTGATGCTTTTGATTTAATTCGGTAATTATTCTTAAAACCCGAACCGAACCGAACTGAAATAACATCTTATACCAAATAGGATCTAATTTCTAAAATCCGAAAAACACGAAAACCGAAAAAACCCGAACCGAACCGAACCGAACAGAACCGAACAACCGAATGCCCATCCCTAGTTAGAAGCCAGGAACTTAGTGATCAATTATTTTGTATCAAGTTCAACAAATAACAAACCAATCAATCTAACAAATTTTTTTACAGATGGTACTGAAATAGGAGTTAAGAGAGTCTTAACGATCTAATTCTTGTTGCTTTTAGGTTTTTTTTTTTATCATGGGGTTTTGATTCGATTGAATCAGAAGAGAAATTGGTTATTTTTCCGCTAGAATTTGGGGTAGGTCTTTCTCATGGTTGTTGGGTTTTGCGAGTTTAGTTTGGATCATTGTCGACTTCCATGTAACCTTGATAGCAATCGAGTTAATTAAAGTTTCCTCCAGCTGAATTTCTGCATTTCTTAACTTTGCCTTGTTTATATTTATTTTAATTGTAAGTATTTGTTGAAGACACATACAATATGTGACAAATGTTTGTCTATGAGTAAACATTGTATCTGGTATGAATTCATTTTTCTCTTTGTGTTTCTTCTTCCTTCACTTTTTTTTGTTCTCTGCTACTATGAGCATTCTCATTAGGTTGATTTATAAGCATTTTTCCCTCTGGTTTTTGCAGGATATGGAAATGAGTATCCAAAACGCCAATTCAGAGATGGAAATGAACCACAACTATCTAAGATAAGCAATAGCTGCTGGATATCTCTTCTGAACAAAATAAAAGATGCCTTGCAAGAAAAGTACGATGAAATGAAGAGAGATCTAGTCTTTGCATATGTATTAGCAATACATGAGAATGATCTCGGACATTCAACTCGCTTGATACACAACATAATAGGTAGGCAGTTGGTTTTTGGAGGGAAGTCTCTCAGATTTTTAAGTACGTGGATGATGAGAACTCTGATGTAAAGAAATGGAAATATGATGGTTCGGAGTAAATTGCCAAAGAGGATGGGAAAAATTAAGATAGAGATGCTAATCTTTCCTTGACTTTTTAGCAGTTTACTCCAAAACCCACCATCATCTTTCTATTTCTTTAAATCAGGGTTCCCCATCATCATCCTACTTGAACCTTGTAACTGCATAAAATTCTTGCAGTGAAAATCTATGTGAACTAGAGCTCATGTTTTTATCAGTAACCAACTGCCTCACATCATGTTGTGTATCAGGCGAGCTGAATATCCGCTACCGTTCTCATGTATTGTCAATACATATGCAAAGACTGAATCTCTTTTCTGGCAGGTAGTCTTATACACTTTCTAGAAAAAATAAACTAACTCTGAAAAAAATTTCATTGGCGCCTCACAAAATATTAGGCCCAATGTCCATTGGGCCTCTCGGTTAAGTCCACCAAGACCTCCATCGTCATCTTCTTCTCAATCACGACAATCTCGTTGTCTTCGTCTTCATCACACCAATCTTCATCTCCTCTAATTACTCCTCTCAAGTGATCTAATTCCACTAATTGATACAGTCGTATATATGTATTCATTGTTGATTGATTCTCTGTTACTCCATGATAGGTCTGTATATACCTTGGGATGAATCCTTGAATAAACATCATAAATTCTCTCTTCATCTTCTTCGTTTGACCTGTAGTTTTCATGGTATCAGAGCCTGAAACTTCTAATTGACCCCGATTTCTTTTCTTAAACACTGAAACACTTCTGATTCCGACAATGAGTCAGAACGAAACTCAAAGAGTGACTACGGCAACCTCGACCGATGCGACTGTGCAGATTAGGCGGACAATTTCTCCCTACGATCTGACAGCGGCTGATAACCCAGGAGCGGTTATCTCTCACCCACTGCTGAAAGGAATCAATTATGATGAGTGGGCTTGTGGAATGAAGACAGCCTTGACTTCTCGTAAAAAGTTTGGCTTTCTCGACGGAACGATCGCAAAACCAAATGAAGGGTCTCCGGATTTGGAGGATTGGTGGACAATCCAAGCTCTACTGGTGTCTTGGATCAAGATGATTCCGGTGGTCCGCTCAACCATTTCTCACAGAGACGTTGCGCAAGATCTTTGGGAGCATTTGAAGAAACGTTTTTCTGTGATAAATGGACCGAGACTTCAACAAATCCAGGCTGAGCTGGCTTGTTGTAGACAAAGGGGATTGGCGATTGAAACATACTATGGGAAGCTGACAAAAATTTGGGATAATCTAGCGACTCATCGACCGACCGCTGCGTGTTTGCAAATGTGGAAAGTGCACATGTAATCTTGGCGAAATTCAAGAGAAAGAACGTGAAGAAGACAAGGTACATCAATTCCTCTTTGGTCTTGATGATACTACGTTTCGCACGGTTCGATCAAGTCTCGTTTCTCGTGTCCCGGTTCAACCTTTGGAAGAGGTGTACAACATTGTACGCCAGGAAGAGGATCTCATATGGAATGAGACCAAAATCCAAAATGAGCAAACTGAAGTGGCTGCATTTGCTGTACAAGCCAGGGGCCAATCAAACCAAATAATGGGCCGAAATGATGATCGAAACAAAGCAATGGTGTGTAAGCATTGTAACCGTGTTGGACATGCATCTGAGACTTGTTATGCTGTCATTGGCTATCCGGAGTGGTGGGGTGATAGGCCGAGGAGCAGAACTACACAAGGTAGAGGTCGTGGTGCCTCTTCATCTGGAAACGGAGCTCGTGGGCGTGGATTAGCATTTGCTAATGCTGTTCATGTTCCCACTAACTCGAATCAGGAACACGTGAATTATCTGTTCACTGATAAGGACCGAGATGGTATCACCGAGCTAAGCGATGGACAATGGCAGTCTCTTGTCAACCTTCTCAATGCTGGGAAAACTACAAGTACTGAGACACTCTCGGGTAAGTTTTCTTCTCCGTCTTGGATACTTGATACAGGTGCAACACATCATTTGACAGGAAAACTCGACATTCTGTCCAATGTGAGACGAATGGCTCCAGTTCTGATTGTTTTAGCTGATGGTCGTGAAAGAGTGTCAAGTACAGAAGGGACAGTTCGGTTGGGTTCTGATTTGGTGTTGAAGTCTGTTTTCTTTGTTGAAGAATTACAGTCGGATCTGATTTCAGTTGGACAATTGATGGATGAAAACAATTGTGTTGTTCAAATGGCTGATCACTTTCTCGTTATTCAGGACCGCATTTCAAAGACGGTGATTGGAGCGGGTAGGAGAGGAACTGGTGCATTCTATTTCCGCAGTATGGAGTTGGCAGCGTCAGTTACAACTCAAGATGAGAAATCTTTTGCGTTGTGGCATAATCGGATGGGTCACGCATCTGCCAAAGTAGTTTGTTCTCTTCCGGATATTCATGTTTCTGCTTCTTCTGATTTTTCAAATAAGGCGTGTGATATATGTCTCCGCGCCAAACAAACTAGAGATTGTTTTCCAATAAGTGAGAATAAAACATCAAGTATTTTCGAATTAATCCACTGTGATCTTTGGGGTCCATAGTGAACTACATCGTCATCTGGTGCCCGTTATTTTCTCACTATTGTTGACGATTTTTCACGAAGTGTGTGGTTATACCTACTACACGATAAATCTGAAACATCAAGAAAGTTACGGGATTTCGTTTCAATGATCGAAAGACAATTTCAGAAGAAATTGAAAACGGTGAGAAGTGACAATGGCACGGAGTTTTTGTGTTTGACAGTTTTTTTCAAAAGCAACGGGATTGTTCATGAAACTTCGTGTGTCGGTACGCCGCAACAAAATGGACGTGTTGAAAGAAAGCATCGGCACATACTCAATGTTGCAAGAGCGTTACGTTTTCAAGCTAAATTACCGATCGATTTTTGGGGAGAGTGCATCTTGACTGCCGGATATTTGATAAATCGAACACCAAGTACGGTTTTGAATGGGCTGACACCTTATGAAAAACTGTATGGAAAAGTGCCGAAGTATGATCACCTACGTGTGTTTGGCTCTCTTTGTTATGCTCACAATCAAGCACACAAAGGCGATAAGTTTGCTCCACGAAGTCGAAAGTGTGTGTTCGTGGGATATCCTCATGGGCAAAAAGGATGGAGGTTATTTGATTTAGAGGAAAATAACTTCTTTGTGTCTCGGGATGTTCGATTTTATGAGACTCAATTTCCGTATATGGAAGAAAAAATATCGTCTCTGTCCAAGGAAGAAGACGATCAACAATTATGGGCTCCTATCTCAAATAGTCCATTAATTGAAGAAGACGAAGCCCAGGTTATAGGCCCAATTTTAGAAACAAGCCCAACATCAAATTCTAATCATATTGTTGAAGTGGGTGAGCCATCACGTGGTCATACATCTAATGGGCCCCATTTTAAGTCATGAATCAAGCCCATTAATAGAGGAACAAGATCGTGAAGATGTTCCTGTACGAGAACCACCGTCGGCTCTAATTGCTCCGTCTTCGACTCCGGCAGTGACGACAACACAACCGCCCTCAACGATAGCCGATCAGGCTCCTCCACCTGAACAGTTAGGTCGTGGGCATCGGAATCGCAAGATGCCTGTTACTTTGAAGAATTTTGTTGTTAACACCGCCATTAGTTGTGATTCACCAAACTCATCTACAACGAAAACACCATATCTGATTGGTGACTTCGTCAATTGCGATCGATTCTCGGCGACTCATCAAGCGTTTCTGGCTGCTATTACACAGGGATATGAACCAAAAACATTTCAACAAGCTGTTGGTCATGAGGTATGGCGGGATGCAATGGGTAGTGAGACTGAAGCATTGGAAGAAAATCATACTTGGGATCTTGAAACTTTGCCACCAGGAAAAAAAGCGATCGGCTGCAAATGGGTATATACTATCAAATATCTCTCTGATGGCGATATTGAACGCTATAAAGCGAGACTTGTAGCTCTCGAAAACCGACAAATTGAAGGAGTTGATTATGGAGATACGTTTGCACCGGTTGCTAAGATGGGGACTTCGGATGTTTCTTCGAACTGCTGCAGGCAAGAATTGGCCGGTGCATCAGATGGATGTGCACAACGCCTTCTTACACGGGGATTTAACGGAGGAAGTATACATGAAACTACCTCCTGGTTTTAATTCCTCTGATGATGTTGGACAAATCCATACGCAAGCATCGCAGTATGAAGCTTCCCAAACCAACATCGTGGTGCCTTCTTTATGGCTTGAAACAGGCACCACGATGTTGGTTTGGGAAGCTTCATACTGCGATGCTTGCGTATGGATTTGTCCAATCACGCTCCGATTACTCATTGTTCACTTATGCGAAACAAGGAACCCAACTCAACGTTCTGGTCTACGTTGATGATATGATAATCTCAGGAAGCTCGATCGAAGTCATTACCGCTTTCAAGGAATATTTGTCTATGTGTTTCAAAATGAAGGATCTGGGCACACTTAAATATTTCTTGGGCATTGAGGTATCTCGCAACTCGACTGGATTTTATCTAAGTCAAAGAAAATATGCTCTGGATATAATCGCAGAGACAGGAATGCTTGGCGCCAAACCTGCAACGTTTCCGTTAGAGCAGAATCATAAGTTGGCTCTCTCTAATTCTCCACTTCTTGATGATGCGGAATCTTATAGACGGCTTATCGGCAGATTCATATATCTTGCTGTCACCAGACCCGACTTGGCTTACTCTGTTCATGTGCTAGCGCAGTTTATGCAAGCACCACGACAAGATCATTGGGATGCTGCAATACGCATAGTTCGATATCTCAAAAACAATCCAGGCCAAGGTATTCTTCTACACGCAAATGCTGATTTTCGGATTTCTGGTTGGTGTAATAGTGATTGGGCTAGTTGCCCGATAACTCGGCGATCGATCACAGGCTACTTTGTTCAACTTGGTGACTCTCCCGTATCATGGAAAACTAAAAAACAAGACACGGTTAGTTTGTCTTCGGCAGAGGCCGAATATCGCGCAATGGCATTTCTCACCAAGGAGCTAAAGTGGCTGAAACGAATTCTCCGTGATCTGGGTGTGGCTCATGATCTTCCGATGCTTGTTCACTGTGATAGTAAATCTGCGATTCATATTGCCACAAACCCGGTGTTTCACGAAAGAACGAAACACATCGAGTCTGATTGTCACTTTGTCAGAGACGAGATTCAAGATGGGGTTATTGAAGCTGTTCATGTTGATAGTAAGTCCCAGCTAGCTGATATCTTTACCAAACCGCTGGGACGACAAGCATATGAGTCATTCCGAGTCAAGCTGGGCATTTCCGATCTCCACGCTCCAGCTTGAGGGGAGTATTAGGCCCAATGTCCATTGGGCCTCTCGGTTAAGTCCACCAAGACCTCCATCGTCATCTTCTTCTCAATCACGACAATCTCGTTGTCTTCGTCTTCATCACGCCAATCTTCATCTCCTCTAATTACTCCTCTCAAGTGATCTGATTCCACTAATTGATACAGTCGTATATATGTATTCATTGTTGATTGATTCTCTGTTACTCCATGATAGGTCTGTATATATACCTTGGGATGAATCCTTGAATAAACATCAGAAATTCTCTCTTCATCTTCTTCGTTTGACCTGTAGTTTTCACAAAATTCGGTATCATAAAAGAATCTCAAAAGTTGATATTCGGGAGATCTAAATTGAAAATTCCAGACTAATTCTTATATTTTTAAAAAGTTAGTTATTTTTTTTTTTAAAACTGAAAGCTCGTCTTATCCGGATTCCGGACGGTTCTTTTGCCGGCAACACCGTAAGAACATGGTCGGACCAATATGAAACATTTTGCAGTGGGGCTATATGTTACAAGAAATTTTTTTTAATAAATTTATAATAAAACAAAAAAATCTATATATCGTGAAAAATATAGGTCTATAACAGGTATAAAATCCCTCGAGATAGATTTAAAACTGTATTAGAAACAGAATAGAAAATATTTGGTTGCTTAATGCTTGATCCATGAACATGGTTATAAGTTTATAACTAAACATGTGATTTGGAGCTGAACTATCTGCACGAGTACATAACTGGAATAAGTGGAGAGTATTACAAGTATGAAGCTAGCAATCCTCACATCAGATCTCTCAAATTCACTATCAACACGGCAACACTATTGAATATGGTCCTTTTGGCACCTTGGGTTCAAGCTACGAGAAATTTGCGTTTAAACTCGGGAACTGTTTTAATCTCTTCAGTTCGGTGGTTTCCATGGGAGTTACGATGCCTCGGGACTCCAGTACATCGGTGTTTATCTCCACCCTAAAACAGTTCAACCGAAAATCGATACTAGCAATGCAGAGGAAATGGAGTCGAAAAAATTGTTTTTGGTTGAAAGTGATTGTATATACAGGTTTATCAAAGTTGGTCCAGCAAAAAGGGATCACCGCATTCCTCCTAAAAGTTTTGATCTTAAAGGTCGCAATGAAATCTCCCAGATTTTCATTTCAGCAGGAGAAGACGATGGGATAACGTCGATCCAGTTCCAATACTTGGAAAATGGCAAATATGTGTTGTCAGATCAATACGGTTCGTTTCCTAGTGGAAGCCAGTTTCACACCGTAAGTAAAGAGTGATTATCTTCTTCACAATAGTTTATTTTCCTCTAAAATCTTCAAATAATTTGCATGCCACCGCTCTGCAGATCGAGCTGAACCATCCGTCTGAGTATATAACTGGAGTCAACGGTCTATACTATTGTTTCTCTGATAACATTCAAGTGATCACTTTCACTACCAACATCCAACAGTATGGTCCGTTTGGTGCAACCAATCCTCGTTCTCTGTTCGGAAGAATCCCAAAATCGTTTACCTACAATATAGGAAAGTCTTGTCAATTTGGTGGTTTTCATGGGACTTGTGGCAATTATCTCTGGTCTTTAGGTGTCTATCTTAGTGCTAAAACTGTACCACCCAGTTTAGGCTCAAAGATTCCAAGAAAGAAGCTTAAGTGATTGCCTAGGAGGGAAAAATAATAACTTTCTAAAAACTTTGTTTGCTATTTCTTATTTGTGTTAATCTTCAAGTAACTGTGAGTGATTATTGTCCAATATTTTGGATTGTAATCATGATTTTAAATAAAAATAGAGGGTTAAGAATTATGTCTCAAGTGTTTGGTACAATAAATCCGTCCTATATTGTTTATATAAACTCATCATCTCTAAATTGGGTTTCCAAATCTTTTTATATCTTTTTAATTTATAAACTATTGGCAAGAAAAAAAAAATCACTCCATGAGAATCTATCAAATCACGATGAGTTTATGCCTAAAAATGATACATGTTTAATCTCTAAAGAATTGGTCACATAACAAAGATCGAAAGACATTTAATGAAATTAAACTGTATAATAAGGAGCTTAAACTCACATTTCATCAGTATGCCATGTGCGGACCAGGGTGCTCACATTCAGGTCAAACTAGATTGAACCGAAAAAATACATAACAGAACTAAGCTTTGTTTGGATTGGTTATTTTTTTCTTTTGAAAAACGTTGTGAAATCAAAAATTTATTAAATGAGAACTATAGTGAAAAGAATCTACATTAGTATTGAAATCAAACCAAAACTAGGCCTGGAATTTCGGATATTCGGTTCAGTTCCGGGTAGGATCCGATCGATTCCGGATCTTTCGGGTAGAAGGGTTTTAGACCCATTTAGGTACCGATTAAGTTACGGTTCGGTTTCGGTTCGGTTCCAATCGGTTCTGGGTCGGTTCGGTTCTCTGAACTGAGAACCTGATTTTACCCGAAAAAATCCGGGTTCGGTTCGGTTCGGGTATTTATTACCCGAAATATTTAAAATATATCCGAAAATCCGAAAATATTTCTAAAATATTTGAAAATATATCTAAAAATCCGAAAAAAAACTAAGAAAAAATATTTAAAATATCGAAATTATATTTGAAAACCCAATAATTTTTTTTTAAAATATATAACATACCTAAAAATATACCCATAATACCAAAAAACAACTAATATATTTAATATTTTCGGGTAATTCGGGTATCCGTTCGGGTATCGGTTCGGTTCGGGTATTATCCGATACCCACGGATCCTTGATGTTTTATCCATCGGGTAAATTACCCCTTATCCGAAACCGAACCGAACCGGGTATTTCGGGTCGGTTTCGGTTCGGATTTTCGGTTCCGGGTAAAAATCCCACCCCTAACCAAAACCAAGTTAAAAAAGGTAAAACCCTATATCTCCCCCTAAAATAACCAAACATTTAAAGCGTGTGTGGATTACTCCAAATCTCGATATTAAAATAGATAGTCAACTTCTCAAATCTCGATGTGTTTCAAACTTTCAAGAGCATAGTTTTAAAGTTAATACAATTAAAACCCTAACTCCTAAGCCTAAGCGTGTGTGGATAGTAGAGTGTAACAAAAATATTAAAAATATTTTAGACTTCTCAAATCTCGATGTGTTTTAAACTTTCAACAGCTTAATTTTAAAGTTAAATAATTCAAAACCTAAGCCTAAGCGTACACTATACCAAGCTATACGAGCCTATATACGTACACATCCGCGGGCAAGGGGGCGGCCTGACCAAGGCAAACCATAAACCAAAGAGAAAAAGAGCAAACCGGTTTATACAATACCGGTGAACAAACACTAATACTCTAATGAATCTAAAGTATATACAAGAATGATAATAGTCCCCCTCCAGATGGGGAGAAAATGTTGAGAAAACCCATCTTGCTTACCAATTTCTGAAATGGAGCCGGATAAAGCGGTTTGGTAAAAGGATCTTCTGTCTTCACATGAAGTAACTTGAATAAACCTGCAAGGAGCTTCTCTCTCACACCATGAAAGTCCACTTCGATATGTTTAGTGCGTTCATGAAAGACATGATTATTCGCAATATGAATGGCAACCATAGTATCACAGAAAAGGAGAGTTGGTTGAGAAAGGGGTACCTGTAACTCCTTTCAAAAATTAGTAAGCCATACCAATTCATCGACAGCCTTCGACAAGCTTCGGTATTCAGCTTCAGCAGAGGATTTTGAAATTGTTTGTTGTTTCTTAGACTTCTAGGAAATGAGTGAAGAACCTAAGAAGAAACAATAACCAGTAGTGGAACGTCTTGTATCAAGACATGAAGCCCAATCCGCATCAACAAATCCTTGAATACGAAGTTCGGACTTGGCTGGATAAAACAAACCTTACCCCACTGTCCCTTTAACATACTGAAGAACCTTGTAAACTGCTTGTTGATGAGTTTTACGAGGTGCTCTAGAAAACTGACTCAATTTGTTCACTGCAAAAGTTATGTCAGGGCATGTAATTTGCAAATACATTAGCTTACCAATGAGTTTCCGATAGGACTCAGCGTCAACCAAGTCACCACCACTGTCCTTAGATAATTTAACATGAGGATCCATCGGGATTGATGATGGTTTGTAGCCAAGATAACCGACTTCATCAAGGAGATCAAGGGCATATTTTCTTTGACTGAGTAAGAAACATGCAAAAGAACGAGCTATTTCCAGTCCAAGGAAGTACTTTAGAGGGCCAAGATTACGCAATTTGAAGTGAGCTTTGAGCTGAGTTTTCAGTGTGTCTACAGCGGAGTCAATGTTGAAGCAATAATAATATCGTCCACATATACTAACACACAGAGGAACAAAGCATCAGTAATCTTCAGAAAACACGTATGATCAGAGTGAGATTGAACAAACCCCAGACTAGTGAGAGTAGATGAAAATTTCAGGAACCATTGTCTAGAGGCTTGTTTGAGGCCATACAGAGACTTTTCTAGTTTGCAAACCGCATTAGGAGGAAGATTGTCCCCCTGTTTTGCAGCATAACCAGGTGGAAGCTTCATATAAATCTCTTCATCCAGGTCACCATTGAGAAAAGCGTTAGAGATATCCAATTGCGTGAGAGACAGACCATAGATAGAAGAGATAGCCAATAACAACTTGACAGACGTAAGCTTTGCCACTGGAGAAAAAGTCTCATTATAGTCAATCCCTTCAACTTGCGTGTAACCTTTAGCAACCAATCGGGCCTTATATCGCTCGACACTACCATCAGCAAGATGTTTCACTTTATAAACCCACTTGCAGCCAATAGGCACTTTATCAGGAGGTAGAGAGCAGATAATCCAAGTATGAGTACCTTCCAAAGCATACATTTCTTCTTCCATAGCTCCACACCAAACCAGAAATTTCTTTGCCTCAGTATAGGTTGAGGGTTCTTTTTCTTTGTCTATGGAGACCAAGAAAGAAAAGTAAAGAGAGGAAACTTTACCATAAGAAAGGAAATAGGAAATCTCGTGAATGGTTGAAGACTCGATTGAATAACAGTAGTAGTCTTGAAGATAAGCAGGCTGTTTGACTCTCCTATGCGATGTCTGAATAGAAGATTCAGGAACATCAAGTGTAGGTTGTACAGAAGGTACAAGCTCTACAGATGGTGAGGATAAAAGAAGATCACCAGCACCATAATCAATAGATTGCATAGGAGTAGGTTGAGTCAGATCAGGAAAGAAAGATTCATATTCCTGTGATAATTCTGACTTAACAAAGGAAAGAGCTCCTCTTGGAAGACCACTTGTCTTGAAATGAAAATCGAATTTGTTTCAAGATCCAAGAGTTTATAGCCTTTGTAACCACTAGGATAACCTAGAAAGACACACGCTCGAGCTCTAGGATTAAACTTATGTCGGTTCTTGGGTGAGGTGGAAGCATAACAAAGACATCCAAAGACCTTAAGCTGGGAATAGTCTGGAATTTTCTTAGTTAAAACCTCAAAAGGACTCTTATTGTCTAGAACAGGAGCAGGTAAACGATTAATGAGATGAACTGCAGTGAGAATGCAGTCTCCCCAATAAGGAAGAGGAATGTGAGATTGAAAGAAAAGAGATCGAGCAACATTAAAAATGTGCTGATGTTTTCTCTCAACAACTGAATTTTGTTGAGGAGTTTCAGGGCAAGAGTGAAAAGAAACAATGCCTTTTGATTGATAAAACTGTGTAAAATTCAGTTCGGGAACATTGTCGGATCTAGCCCCTTTAACTTTCCTATCAAATTGAGTTTCTACCATTTGAACAAAAGTAGGAAAAACAGTTAAAACATCAGATTTGTTCCTAAGAAGATAAACCCAAGTTGCACGAGAGCTATCATCAACAATAGTTAAGAAATATTTAAAACCATCGTGAGTAGGAACGGAAAAAGGTCCCCAAGTATCAATGTGCAACAAATCAAAGGGATTATCACTGATGTAATTATGAGAAACAAAGGGTAAATGTTTTTGTTTTGAAAGATGACAAACCCGACAATGAGATACATTGTTCTTATTCTTTAGTAAAGATAAAACAGCTTGCATGGGCTGTAATTTTAAAACAGAAGGATGACCTAATCTCTTATGCCATAGATCATGACTAGAGACAGTAAAGGCAGCTAAAGATGGAATAGGAGTACCTTTTAAGGAAAGAGACTCTATATCCAGAAAATAGAGTTTACCCAGTTGTCTACCCATCTCAATCATTGATTCTTGTGTACGATCCTGAATAACACAAGAGCTTTCATCAAACCAAATCCTATAGCCCATGCTTGCAGTCAGTGAACTGACACTAAGGAGATGGAATTTGAATTGAGGAATATAAAGGACATCATCAAGAACCAAAGTGCTACCCAAATGTATAGTTCCTATGCCAACAATGCTCACAAGAACGTCATTTGGAAGAGTTACGGTGGTATTAAGAAGAGATTTAAAATGAATGAAGGAAGAACGATCATGAGAAATGTGATTAGTTGCTCTTGTATCTATGACCCAAGCGTTAATTGCAGAGATGTTGCGATTAACAGAACAAACATAAGGCCTATCAATTCCGGTAAAAGAACAAAGGATAGAGGGGTAAAAAGTACCGGAAATTGGGCAAATGGTTGATTTAGAAAGATCAGAAGATACTGAGACAGAGTGAACTTCCGGAGTGATGGTAGAGCTGGAAGTTTGAAGCTTGGTGCTGAGGAAAGATACAATCTGTTGAATCTGTGCTGAAGACAAATCCTCTATGGTACCAGAAGCTGAACCAGAACCTGAAGAAGGATCACCAACCATGACATTTGCTAAAACAGGAGTATGAGTCTTGTTGAAATTCTGTTTAGATTTGAAACTGGTTGGATATCCATGTTTCTTATAGCAACGGTCTTCAAGGTGGCCAACATTACCACAATAAGTACAGACATACCTTTCCTTCCCTGGATTCTGATTACCAGAAGGAGCATATAGGATTGGATTGCCCTTAGAGAAACTAGAACTGTGAGAAATCTGAAAAGCAGATGGATCCGAACTAGTGATGGAGCTAGCAGATTTCTGACTATCCTCTTGATCAAGTAGATTATAAACTTCAGAAAGTGTTGGCAAAGTTTTCTTCATTAGTTTCTCTCTCTGCCAACAATTCTTAAACTGACCGAGGAGTAGCCTGAATACTAGATAATTCATCCCAGAGTGATTGTGTCTTAGTATGATAAGTAGACAGATCCAAACTACCCTGACAAAACGAGTGAATTTGATGGCGAAGCTTGTAAAGACGAGGCAAATTCGACTTATGAAAACGAGTGCGGAGATCTTTCCAGATCTCAGAAGCATGCCTAAAGTATAAGATGCTTGTGTAGATCCGTTTAGAAACACTGTTTAAAAGCCACGATTTCACCATACTGTTGCATCGACACCAAATTTTATAATTGGGATCATCGATATCAGGTTTAACAATCGATCCATCCAGAAAACCGATTTTGTTCTTAACTTCCATACTTGTAGTCATAGCAACAATCCAAACACGATAGTTGTTCCCATCTAAAAGATCCGGAGCTAAAACTAGGACAGGATGATCGAAAATTCGGAGCTATGTAAATGGTATGGAGAATGAACATTATCAGGTGAATCAGATACCTCGAAGGAGGGATGAGCTGAGTTGACCTTCAAAGTAACAGATCGGGGAAGATTCATGCGAGATGGAGAACCGGTGACATTGTGAGGAACGAAATAGTCGTCTTGAGCTGGCGATGAAACAATGTCCGGTGAATCCGGAGTAGATCGGCGATATTTGGAATTAGTCAAAATATACAATTGAGCTGGTTTTATATACAACACCTGACCAAGGCAAATCAGAAACAAAAGAAAAAAAGAGCAAACTGGTTTATACAATACCGGTGAACAAACACTAATACTCTAATGAATCTAAAGTATATGCATGAATGATAATAACATCTTTCCTCTGTTTCTTTTAATTTTTTTTTTCTTTGAAGAGAAATTTGTCTCTCTTTTTTTCCTAATAGATGTTGGATCAATTTTTTGTAAAGCCATGGGCTTCATTCTTTTTGTCAAAATTCAATGAGTGTGAATAAGAAATGGGCCATTGGGCTCATAAAAAAGTCTTAAGTTTATTGGCTTAAGTGTAAATGAGAACTTGTTATTTTGTCCCACATTGGAAACTTTGGGGAAAAATCTCAAGTAGATAAAGTGGAGAATTTAAAACAAGGTTCAAAACCTTTGAGAGAAAATAAACTCGAGCTGGGCTTTAGGCTTTGGGCTTCAGAGTTTGGCAAGATGGCCAACGATCCAAGAGATTACTCTTTTGGTCGGATTCTCTTAAATTTTGTTGTTTATAAACTTTTACAAGGCCTTTATAACGTTTTATAAAGTTTTACAAGGTCAACAAAATATATTATCTCATTAATGTTTTAACGTGGTCATTAAGTAGAGAATCAATTTGCAATCAATTTGATTCCTGTAATGGTCAAAACTTAATGCGCGTAACAATTAAAATGATGAGAATAAATTCTCATATCTCCATTTATTATTGNATTAAATTGATGAGAATAAATTCTCATATCTCCATTTATTATTGAACGTTATAAAACGTTGAGAATTTTGGCTATAAAAGGAAGCCATTCTCTTCTCATTTTACACACACTAGAACGACACCGAAACCACACTACACAAAGTTTCCAGCAATCTCTCCTCTCTTCTTTCACCAAAAGTAAGTCTCGAG
>OVAY01002491.1:322-17387 GCA_900406395.1 Kernera saxatilis | reverse complement strand
AAATTAAAATTTATATATAAATAATTAAATTATATTAGAATAATTTATTTGAGAAACTTGAAGAGGAGTTAATTACCATGTTGGTGAAAGTCATGTTCTGTCTGTATTCTTCCCAACTAACTGCAACTTCCTTATCTTCTCTGTTTTGAAGTATTGCCTCATGCTCTCTCTGCCACATTATAAGCATCTAAATCAAATCAAGAATGCTTCTTCATCTTCTTTAGACGAGAGAAAGCTTTTTAGTTTCTGTATCAATATATATTACCTTCAATTCTGCGAGAACTTTTGGGTTTTCACCAATGAATTTGACAGCCAAGGAAGTGACTGTTGAGGTAGTATCTTTGGCTACGACCGGTAGACCAAACATGTGTTGCGTAGCGGATTTTACGTCGAAAATTAAGTCATCTACCAACGTGCTTAGGAAGTCTCCATGTCTCTGTCCTGACTCTTTCCTTGTCAAGAAAACATCATTTATCACCTTGATCGCGACTCTGTATCCCTGAATGAAAATGATAGAGAAAACACTTCACTTCGAAAATACACATCTACTTCGAAACTAATATTTAAAAAAATAAAGTACTCACCATAAAGGTCTTGTAGAACGATCTCCAGGTAGAATAACTAGTGAATGACTGAAACCAATCAAAACTAAAGGCCTTGTAACTATCCATAAGTGTTTCTTGAGTCTCTGGTTTGAGGTTACGTATCATATTCGGGGTCAAATGTGCTAGTATCAACTGCAAAAGGTGTTGAAGAAATTATACAAAATATTTTATTACCTAATTGTAATTGCTCAACAACAACAAAAAGGTTATGTACATACGCTCACAACTGTCTCCTTAACGTCGAGGCTCCCTTGGTTAGCCTTTGAGCTAAGATGCTTGCGGGTTGCTCGGTCCATGTCTTCTATCATCTTTCGCTTCAAACCCTCGGAGCCAAGAAATTGCAGTGTAACTTGTTTGACATGCTTGTGCTTGTTCCCTTGTTCAAAGAACAAGTTATCTTTTCCAACAACCTTTTTAAAACTGTCCGGATAGCAAAGCACGAAAGACTTGTTCTCTTGCCGAAAAATATCGAAGATCACATCCGGATCTGTCGTAACCACGGTGTTGGATCCAAAAATGTTTGTCCGAAACAGTGGCCCATACCTAAGACGATCACACAAATACAAACATTATATATGGTTTCTTCTCGTTTAGGACCATTAATTAAAAAAAAAAACGAGTTCGAAAAATATGACCTTAACATCCTCTTCTTGATGAAGGGTGAGATCTCGTAGAGTCCATGAGGCTTAAAGAAGTCGATTGTTTCTCCGATGATCGGAAAACCCATTGATCCCGGAGGTAACCTGCCATTAATGCATCTGGGGTTTGACCATCGGTACCACCATTTGCTGATCATTATGACCAATGAAGCTACAACAAGCATCGCAACGTTGCAAATGAAGCTCATTTTGATGTTCCTTTCAAGTGTGAAGAGCATCAGATTTTTTTGTGAGTCAGTCGAGAAGAAAGAATCATGCGACCCAAATAAATGATAAATATACACATTTATTCTAGAAAAACCCAACTGTTTTTTTGGTTTTTAAATAATATATACTATTTTTAATTTCAGAATGGATTATAAATTTGTTGGAAGAGCTTCAAAATCATTTGTAGGAAGATTTTTTTAACATTTCGAAACACTTTCTTTTTTTTTGTTAAACACTTCATTTAAAATTTTGTGATATGTTTGGTCGTCTTCTGATAAATGGTCGAGAAACGAATCTCCAAAGACGCAAGTGTAAAGGCGATTGGCTGCCATTCATACTCGCTCCTTTATGCTTGGTGTAGATGGCTAGATATTATTCACGTGTGAAAGACAATATTAATTTCAAATTGTGAAGAGCTCACATGTGAGAGATTTAATAAGTTTAAATTTGGAAATCTTGTTTTATTAGGGATACGAGAGGCTAGAAATAGATTTTTTTTCGACGGAAAGAAAGGCCCCAGAACTCCTAAATAACTTATATGGCTTGTATCCTGATCAACTGATTTGGAAGGATGTCGCTAACTTGTGGTTGTTTGACCAGTTAGTTGCAAGTGCCATTCTTGATGCGTTGTGCGGCCACTACTAGGTGACGGAGGACTTAAGTTACAAATGGTCTTAACCATCAGTTCCATATATCCCTAGAGCCGGCTAAAAAGACAAAAAGTTAAGTGAAAGAAATGATGTTAATAGATTCGCCTTATGTAAAATATCCATGGTGCTATAAAATTCGCATAAGCCTAAAAAATGATTTTTAACCCAAATATTATTCTTAAAAGAAAACTAGTGTGCTCATACCCGAATTTAGGATTAAGATTCTAACAGAATCTAAATTGGATTAGTTGTCCAGGTTAAAGTTTTATGGTGTAGTGTTTAGATACGTATGTTTGAAATAAATATGGTGTAGTGTTTATGGTGTAGCGTTGAGATAAAATATATTTATACTGGAGATCTCCGATAAATTTGGCTCCAATAATATATAAAATATGCATTCTTTGAGAGTCGAAATCTATACCTGATATTTTTGAAGTAGAAATGTGTAGATGATTATTTACTTTAATAGAACATATTGATGGTGGAAATCTTTTGCTCTAGTGGTCTAAGAGTTTAAATGGTTCAACACCTAGTTTGGAGTTCAATTTCTAGAAAGTGTATTTTCTTGCAAATTATGCATGTAAAGCTATTTGGAAGCTCCAACGTGTTGCATGTAAAATCGTTTTTTCGTTGTGATCTCGTTTATCAAGAGTAAATATGTTCGTCGTTGGTGTTGTGCAGAGAGAACTATCCGTTGTGGATTCGTGTGTTGCAGAGAGTGATGCAATCGTGGACTTATCCGTGGAAATTTTCATCGTGATCGCATGTATTATAGGTAAGTATATTAGGTCGATTGATCATTATTTATAATAAAATAAAATAAAATATTTCTAATAATAATAATAATGTAATAGACCAAAAAAAGAAATATTGATGGTCATTTCATTAATTTAATTCCCATTTAATATGATTTGACCAATTCACTGACAATTGATTCGTATGTTGAGCAATTCATTTCATTAGTTTATTTCTCATTTAATATGACTTGAACAATTCATTCAAAATTGAATCGTACGTCGTCCATCTCTGACATTTTATTTTTTGAAATTGTGAATAATTCAATGATATGTCCATTTCCTATATAAATGATCCCGTGAAATACGCAATTTTCAAATTTAAGACAACGATGACAGAGAACACGTGAAACATGTTGGAGAAACTTAGCTGTCTTTCAAAATTATTTGAGGATGATTTTGTGTAGACCAGTCGACCTTACCAGACAAAAGACTTTCTTTAATGAGGTCTTTTTTTGTTAAAACTGATTGGTCTATCATCATCAGACTTACGTAGGTCTCAATTTATGACAACTACATGATTGGTGTATCGTTATCACACTAATCTAGGTCTGAAATTATGACAACGTGGGCATGGGTTCGATTAGTCGTGGGAACGATACGTACACTAAGTTCTTTTCTTTTTCTCCCAACACAATAAGTTAGATAGGCTAAAACCAATTCTTTGTGATCAAGTGGTAGAAAATTTAATTTTAGGATTGGGAGATCAGGGATGGGTTCGCTCTATCTATTATACAAGATTAATTATTGTTCTTGATTCTTTTCGCTCCATCTTTGATAAATTATATGGAAAAGAAATTGAGCAAAGGCTTTTCCGCATTTGTTATAATCCAAGACTGTAACACCAATGATCATTAACTGACCGAAAATGCTATTTGTGTTGTACTCGGTCGATTAGCATTAGGTTCCTAGAACAAATCCGAGACCGTAGACCAAAAACTTCAAGTACACATTCCTCTCGGATACAGCTCTCGGATAAAATTTCTATCTAATTAGGTTCTAACTTGGATCCATTTCCGAAATCCTGACACTTCAAAACATATACTATCGACCAGTGGATTTTAAATATGTAATAAGTATATTTTTTATTTNGATTTTAAATATGTAATAAGTATATTTTTTATTTAGTGGACTAAAAATATGCAACAATATATATTCAAAATTTATATAGAAATCATGTGTGGCAAAAGAATTATTAAAAGTTGCAAATGTGGTGACAAATGTGTCACAAATTTTATCACATATTTTTACTAAAATTTTTGTAGCAAAAAATCCACGATTTACTGTTGTTAAATTTTTCTTGTAAATTTTGCAAAAGATTTTCATATATTGTAAAAAAGTTACTAATTGGTAACGAAATTTCACTACAAAAATTCTAGTTGGACTTTTGCTATGAATATGTAATAAAATTGCAGCGTATATTCATCATTTTTAAAAAATTGCAAAATTTATTTCAAAATTTTAACGAAAACCGACGTTGCAAAAATTATGTTGCAATATGTCTATTTTCTTGTAGTTTAATTAATTATATATATATATATATATATATCAACCTTTGCAAACGTTTGATACGAAAGCTACACCCGAAAGTTAGTTCGACTAGATTGGGTCTAGTATCACGAGGAACCCAAGATTTCATAAACCTTTGTACTTACTATATAACTTAAGTTCAAGGTGTTACCAAAAACACATATACATTAGCCATAGCCAAAGCCTAAGGCTCAGAACGCTTTATGCATAGTAAATATCATACTTGTTTTACAAAGGTTATTTACAGTCTGACACCCTTTTTGACATCTTATTTTCACGTAGACACACTTATCCTTTTTAGAGCACTTTTGTTTGGTTTTTTACCATTTTAGCCTTCTTCTCTTTCTCTTCTTTTTTTTTTACGAATCCTTTCTGATTCTTTCTTTCTCTCTCCTCTGAAGCCATGATTGATGATTCTAAACCTATCATTGATTCCTTTTTGTTTCAACTCGCACCAGATCTGTCTTTGATTATGGTTATACTTAACGATTGATTGATTTTATTGTTTGAATATTTATTTGATTTTGTTTAAGAGCTCGGCTTGGTTTTTGTTGACAATTTCGAAATTCAGATTTGAGTTATGTTTATTCGAGTAGCGCATCTTGGGCATATGTCAATTTGTTGTCCTAATTGCTTCTATTATCTCTGAAATTTTGATAATGGCTTTTTTTAGGATTCGATGTATCACTGTGATAAATGGTGTGTGAAAGATCTTGATACTTCTTAAAAAATGTGGATACTTCTTAGTGACTGTTTTTTACTTTACTTGACTTGTTGATGAGTTTCTGATTCCGATTATTCGTTTGCAGTTTTGTGAGATTCGTAAGCACGCCTACATTATTGAGAGAATTGAGATCTTGTAGATTGAGGTATTGTAAACACAAGTTTTAGATCTTATGTTAATTTATCCACGTTAATTTGTCCATATTAATTTATCCAAAATTCTAGAGATTAGTATGAAAATATGTATTTTTAATGTTTATTATACACAAATAATTGTCCGGCAACTTTTCCACAAATATTTTTTCACAAAAAAATTGCATCACCTGCTTATTTGTCTATGATAATTTGAATTGTAGACGTATTATAATGGACACAAATCCTGTCCATTTTACTTTGTCCATATGGATATTAATCTTGTCCATAGCAATATGTCCAAGTAAAAAATTATTATGGTTAACATTTCCCATCTTTTTAAAAGGGTGTGATGGTTACATTTTCTCCAAAACTAACTAATTCTGTCCACCATGGTATGTCCATGTCCATAACTACATCATTTTATTATCCAGAAATACTTATCCATAAAGCATTTAGCATTGTCTACAAAACAATATCCACATATTGTCTAGAAATTAACACATTATCCACATATTGTCTGTAAATTCGTATGATATTTTTTGGTATAGAGATTTAATGCCGAGAATTTGTCTTCAAATTATCTTCAATTTTTATATAACTAACAAAGTATATAAATGTTTTTATAATGACATCTTTTCAAATCCAGCATAGAATAGTTTCAATGGAGAATGAAATAAAGTAGAGAATTTTAGGAATTGAAGAAAAATGTTCATGTTATCCATGAATTATTGTCATCAAAAACATTGTCCACGAACTATAGTCAAAAAGATTGTCCACGAATTAGTGTCCACAGATTATTGTCCATAAATTATGTCCATGAGAATTGTGTATTTGAATATGTGGGTTTTTACGTTACAAAGTTCATTTTCTGATGTTGTCCATATGAAATAAATTTATTGGATAGGATTTCGTGGACAATATTAATATTTTTTTTCTTAGTCATCCACAATAGCTTATCCATCGTTCACTGTCCACGCACATTTTTTTTATTAACTTTCAGTAACACATTCTTGCCTCAAAACTAGTTAGTTCTATCCACTATGGCATGTCCATAATTATATCATTTTGTTATCTTATTTTTGGGGAATACATAACCATAAAACTTTGTCCATTTTACTTTGTCTATATGGATAACATAAAATAGATTCGTAACGAGGCTTTCTTGTCCATAGTAATCTGTCCACAAACGTGTTTTTAAAAATCTAGAAGGACAATTATGTCCACTATGGCATGTCGATATCCATAACTACATCATTTTGTTGTTTTTTTTAGATACATAACCATAAAAATCTATCCATTTTACTTTGTCCATATAGATTACGTACTTTTTAAATAGATTCATAACAAGACGTTTTTGTCCATAGCGATCTGTCTACGAAATTGTGTCCACGCGCGTTTTTAAAAATCCAGAAAGACAGTTTTGGTATTATGAAAAATGAACAGTAAAAAATCTATTACAAAGTGCCTACTAATTCCAAAAGGGTGTTAAACTGTTATTACTTTTCTAAAAGGGTGTCTTAGTGTAAACAACCCTTTTACAAAAGGGGGTGTAAAATACACCTGGTTGATCCTAGCTCTTTTTGCACCACTCAGATCATAGCCAAAAAGGCTAGATAACCTTACGGTCATCACATTATCCGACTGCCCTTTTCATTTAGGACATGCCTGGAAATGCGTCGTCACACACATGCCCGGCTCTGGGCTAAAGCCCAACAAGTAAGGGTTTTAGGCGCACAAAATATATGAGATATTTGGGGGCATCATTTGTCAAAAGTTTTTTTAGTGTAGTGGTAAAGAATCACTTACTTATTTGTGTTCATGAGTTCGAGTTTTTGTTTTGCCAAAAAAGAAAAATGTTTATCCTTGGTTTGCTTTAGGCAATATTTTATCTTGGGCCGGGCCTTGTCACACAGAAGATGAACAAGTGTAACCAGCCCGTCTCTC
Source organism: Kernera saxatilis (assembly GCA_900406395.1). Lineage (NCBI taxonomy): Eukaryota > Viridiplantae > Streptophyta > Magnoliopsida > Brassicales > Brassicaceae > Kernera > Kernera saxatilis. The sequence continues at coordinate 10,140 of OVAY01002491.1, read as the reverse complement.
TGTGTTTTTGGGACTTGGCCGAACTGCACGAGAGCGACACGTTGAATCACATAAATTATTATATGGCCCACGTTGGCTATCAAGACCCATATCACACAACAATCACACATGCAAGCATAACAATCGATACAATCACATGCATGTACACTACACAAACAAACACGCATCACAAGCATAACAATCGATACAATCACATGCCATCCTATGGCGACCGAACACCATAATCTGATCACACTGTTACCCCATTTCGACAAACCGAACATACTTCCGCATATTGCCGGTCGTACCCAATAGAGTTAGGTAAGATCATCATAGCATGATGATGCCGGTTTAGCAGAATAATATATAGGGTTTATTATATTCATAAACACTTTTTTCAATCATATTACACCTATAGACACTTTTGTGAGAGAATGCATTTTTGTTGAGGCTAAAGTCATTCTTGCCCCTCAACTAAACCCACACTCCTCCATCTAACTGAATCACCCTTAAATAATTTTCTTTCTACCTTGTCTCTCTCTTCTCGTGAGTCGTGACCTTTAAAAAGTCAAGCCTTTTTTTATTCCAAACCCAAAACAAGACATCAACGACACAAAATCAAATATCCAAAAAAAAGAGGTAAGAACCCAAATCAGGCTTGGTGAGAATCGTAGAAAAAAACACGAAGACGAAGAATTTGATAGCTAAGGAGTATTACTGTTTTCAGATTATTTTCAGAAAAAGAAATTCATAACTCTTTATTAGATTTTTTTTTTTAGTTTTCCGAATTTGCTCTCGCTTTGACTTGAAATTGCTTCTTCAGAACTAGATTTCAGACTATTTTAGTGGTTTTTCTTCGAAGAGTATTACCCTCTCGAGATTGTCGCTGCCCTAAATCTGATTTGGATAGCGTTAGCTTAGTGATAGACTTAAGAGAGACTAGAAATTAGGAGAACTTATTGACTGATTTGAGTTTCTATGAATACAATTACTTCGTGATACTGCCAAACTAGGAATCCATCGTGTCTAGTGCAACTAAGACCAATCAAGCATTTCATTAGGAAGTTGATCTCGTATTTATCGAGATTTCCTTAGCAAATTTACTGATTTTTATCCACTTAGTAGCGAATCTACTATATTGTACCCTAAATCTACTATATCATATCCATAATAATTTGTCAATATTAATTTGTCCACGAAAATTTGTCTATGATATTATTGATTCATTAGTCGAAACCAGTACCATGTCCATGATACTTTGTCCACAGTTAAAATGACAACTCATCACCATAAATTTGTCCATAATAATCCACCTATGAAAATCAATAACATGTTCACAATAATCCATCCATATTTACTATGTTGAGTGATTTAATTGTATTTGTATTGTTTGGTCTTTATAACCTAGAGATAATCTATTGGATCCATAGTAATTTGTCCACAAAATACTTGTCCATTACACATAATATGTCCACAAATACTTGTCCATCATATGTCCACAAATACACATTATAACCTAGAGCTAATTTATTGTTTCCAAGATAATTTGTCCACAAAATACTTATCCATGTATAGTATGTCCAAAAATACTTGTCCATTACACATAATATGTCCATAAATACTTGTCCACGACATAGTATGCCATAAGTACTTGTCCATATCACAGTCCACACACTTAATTAAACACATTTTGAATCTAAAAACCCACAAAATTCACCGTCACATTAATACCAATGAAAATCCTAGTCAAAATCCCAAACTTTACTTGATCATGAACCACAATCGATCCAAAACCACCGTCAAACAATCCATAAATCAGCTAAAATATGACTAAATAGTTGTATCTCCTTTATCACACCTATTGTTCATGGACCATTATATTTAAATATTTAGTAACTAACTGCATCCATGTGTACATGTTTTGATGTACATCTGCATCTATGTTTTAATTAATATTTAGTAAAATAGGTATCAAATTATAGAAAAAAAAAATTATAATTGAAAATATATAAAAAAATATTTTATGTTACTCATAAAAATATAAACTGAGAAAACAAATTAGATGAGATATTAATAAATTAAAAAAATAAAATTATGGGCCCACTTTTGTTAACCTTTCCTAATCATAAACGCAAAGCTCTTTTTCATCTAACCATATGGCCCCACTTTTGTTATTCTCTAACTCTTCATCTTCTCTCATCTAACTGAACCACAACGAAATCTAACCAAACAGCATCGATTCTTTCCCCTTATTCAAGGCCATAAAAGTCTTAAAATTTTGTTCCAATGGCAAAAAATGCCTCATATCCTAAAAATGTTTTTTTTGTAAGAATCAGATGATAAAGTGTCTTGTAGGTATGAATAAATGATAACAAATTTGGGAGATCATGTGATAGTAAACAATGATTTGAAGAGTGAGATCAAAATCTGGGAGATCAATGTGATAGTGGACAATGTAGCATGGACAAATTATAGTAGATATGATCGGTTAAAATTAGTTTGCAAAGTGCTAAAAATATGAGTTTGAATTCGGAATCTTAATTTTGTAACATCTAGCTTACATGATATAAATGGCTAATGACATGAAATTCAATTCCTATGTAAAAAACAAAATCTGATATAAATAATAAACGCACAATCATGGACCTAAACCAAAAATCTCTACAAGTCGATGATCTCGTTTCATAGCATCTTGACCTTTGCATACGTCATTGTGGATAATACATGAATCACCAATACTACCGGTGCAAAGAGATTCTTTTAAAGATGTTGAATATAAGTCAACTGTTTAGAAATGTTGAATATAAGTCAACATGTGCAAATAGAATCTTTTAAAGATGTTGAATATAAACGAGACATGTATTTTTCTGTCCATTACAATGCCAATAAATTGTTTATATCCATTACAGTGCGAAGTAAGTGAAACAAGACAATATAAAACAATAATGGACTAACAAACAAAGTTTTGTAATTAAACTTGTCTTCGACCTTGTTTGGATCGAATATGACATATACATTATCAACCAGACAACAACATATAGCAACCAAGCAAAAAAAAAAAAGAAAAGATAAAAGAGGTTTAAGTTGCAAATATAGATGTACTAGCAAGATTCTTCAAAGATATCCTTGGTCTCTTCTTCGGCCTCGGAAGACTGAAGACATCACCATCATCATTTTTGATACCTCTCTGCACACCAATTTTATTTCTCCAAGATAATCGACAATCTTTGCAGCTGAGGCGTCTACGGGATCACTACACGCAACTCTTCTCATCCACAGATTCCAGCGAAACCATATATGACCATCCATCATATACAATCCTTCATATATAAATGTCATCCTTATCACATCATCCATAACCCATTATCCAATTATATTATCTTCGGTGGACACTTCAAGTTAAACCTTACGTTTGTCTTCAACAATATACATGCGGAATAGCTTTAATAAGAAACGACACACCTACTGTCAAATTCTAACGATATAAGGCTTGTTAATAAGCCAAAAATATCAAAGTCCTTAGATGATTCACGAAATTAGTACTCGATTACGAATCCTAAACCTATAATCAAGAGTGTACATAATCAATTGAATGAGAGGAATCTCACCACAAAATGCAGATAGCTGATCGTTTTTCTTCATCATGTCTAGAAGGAGGAGGCTAAGAACCCAATTAGAGTGAAGGGAGATGATTAGAGCCTCTGATGATCCATCCGATTGCAGTGAAGGAACACCCATAATTTCCAAGAAAATTATGGCAGAACAACAAGATATATGCTTCTTCCGATGTACTGGAGCCCAAGAATTAAGAAACCTACTGAAAAACAAGATGATAATAATTTGTTACAGAAGTAAAAACTTTGAAATGAAGTTTTTCTACTAAGTGCATGTTCGTTTGTGCAGTTAGAAGATGCATTCATATATTGTTCGTTTCTGTTTTTGGTTATGCATATGGATAGAGCATCCAGATGCATATGGATAGAGCATCCAGATGCATATGTGTTCATTTTTATAAACTTGCATATTCATCCAAATGCATTTAATACCAAATGACCAAAATAGATATTTGTTGTAAGATTTTTGGGCCTGGCCCAATCCATCTTTCTATTCAATTTGCTTATGAGCCCATTTGGGTGGATCAGCCCACCATTATCTGCTTCTGATGAGCTATCGGCTGGATTTATATCCGAAGAAGAATGGGCAAAATGTATCTTTCTTTGCCCAAGTTCAAAATTGATCCAATCCAAGCTAACCAATTTCTCCCTTTGGGAGAGATCGTTTTCACCATCCTCCGTTAGGGAGAGAACTCTACCTCCATCATTCTCCCTCTTTAGAAGAAGTGATTCTTCTCTGAGTCCAAAGTCGAGAAAGGTTAGATTTTTTCTATCTCTGTTATCTTGTGTAGAGGTTTGTTCGGGACCGGAAGATACAGCAGGGATCGTCTCGACGAGTCCCGAAGGCATGCAGTCCGTTTTAAAGTCACAAAGAAAGGTGACCATCTTCAAGTTAATAGTTGATTTTGTCTTGAGATTTGAATCTCCTTCAGCTTCGATGGTGTTCAACCACTCTGAAATCTCTATGGACTTGTTATCAAGCTTCTTAAAGTTTGATTATCTATCTCTTTACTGTTGTTTAAGTTGCTTTTCTTCAATTTTAGCCGACTGGCAAGTACTTCGGGTCGAGGCTGATTGTGTTTTTATCTTTGTAATCACTTAATCATGAATGAAGTAATTTGTGCACAAAAAAAAAGAAATACTTTTAATTTTAATTATATATTTTATGATCTGAATTATATTTCCAACTAAATAATTTTCAAATTCTTGTTTTTAACATTTATAAATTTCTATTTTCATGAAAATTTTAAATTTAGATTATTTTTCTAAAATTTAAAAACACACACTTTTTACATAGAAAATAAAATGATAAAAGAAAATTTTAATAAGATTTAATGATATATTTTATAATCTAAATTATATTTACTAGTAAATAATTTTCAAATTATTATTTTTAAGATTTATAAAATTTTATTTTCATGAAAAAGTTAAATTTAATAAATTTTATTATTTTATAAAATTTAATAACATGTAAAAAACTGATTTTTTTGCGGTTTTCGCAGAAAATTGTGATTTTATGGTTTTGGCGGAATAAAGCAATTTTACGATCTTGGTGGAAAAATGTAATTTTACGGTTTTAGCGGAAAAATGCGATTGTGCAGTTTTAGTAGAAAAATGCAATTTTGCAGTTTTGGTGGGAAAATGTGATTTCACTGTTTTTGCGGGAAAATGTGATTTCGTGGTATTGGTGGAAAAATGTGATTTCGCGGTTTAGGCGAAAAAATGTGATTTTGCAGTTTTAAAAATGTGATTTCACGATTTTGGCAGAAAAATATTATTTCGCGGTTTTGGCGGAAAAATGCGATTTTACGGTTTTGGTGGGGAAATGAGATTTCGCGGTTTTGGCGAGAAAATGTCATTTTGCTTGAACTCACAAGTAAAGAGAGATCTTACTACAAATTTAAGAAACAACAAATAGAACTCACAAGTAAAGAGAGATCTTACTTGAACTCGCAAGTAAATAAGATCTTTCCGATGTCAAATTTCCTGAGCGCCAAGATGAGGACAAGATGAGGGAAGAAGGTGAATGTATCACCAAAATTCTGAATTGGGTAGAATTGTGGAAAGGACAAAAGCTAGAAGAGACAGAAAATTGGAGGAAATATTGCTTATGATATGGATACAAGTTAAACGTTGGTTTTATTTAGTCGAAGGTATGACGGACTTTAACCTATGAGAAAGTGTGGAGAAAGATCCGACATCGTAAGTTGAAAGGGACATTGAGTAATATATAAGGGATATAGGCCAATCCACTCATTGCCAATTGGTTTTGAGTTGGAAGCTCATGATAAGCCCATAGAATTTAATAGAAAGTGCGAAGAATAGAAAGTGTCTTTTAGTGTAATATCTTTGGGAAAAAGTGTTTTTAAGTGTAATTTATCCTTAAATTTACACCAAAATACAACAAAGGCTATAACAGTGAAAACATTACGGGTTAAAGTCACCAAACATTACGGATAACCCGTTTACAATCCTCTCAAAAGACCCTCATATGTTTTCCAAGCCTTGTCAACTGATGGAAGAAAGTCAGATGAAGCATCAACTTCATCAGTCGTAATCAAACGCAGAGCAGTTGCAATTTCTAAAGCCCAATTACGCAGTGGCTGAACTGTACCCTTGCAAGCTTCACCACGTTCTCAAAGGCTGCAGCACTTACAATAGGCGATCGCAGCAAAGAATCCAAAAACCTAGCCTGGTAAAGAGATAGGGTAAGTGTAAGAGCTTAATCTTAGAATTATAGGAGCCTGAAATTCCAAAAGAGTAACGTTCGTTGACATAAGTAAAAGGAGTTAGTCGTGGCAGTGGCAGTGCCAGTGGCAGAAGACTGAGAAGTAATTGTTTCCGAAATCTATTCCTTCTCTCTGTAGCATATGGATAAGTACAACTCTTACGGAACTAAACACCAAAGTTTTTACATACCAAAGAAGGTAACTGACTGTGACAAAACACAAGATTAGCACATCATCGTGAAGGACTATTAGAACTCAGAATTTGCAGCGTCTCTACTAGCCAATCCTTTATTTAGAGAACTATTAGAATTCTGCAACAGCCAACAAGAAGGAGATGTTATTAGATCCAATATGCTGAAACTGGAATCATGTATCAAGTATAAAACAGAAAACATAGATTAAACCTATGTAAATACCTGCTCCTGCTTTGTGTACTTGGCACCAATCGTCTCAGCAACATAAATTCTTTGCTCACTTAAAAGCATCCCCTCAGGGGCATGGAAATAAAAACATAAGAAAATAAAACTAATAAGTACTCAAAATTTGCAGCTGAAAAGCAAACAATGCCCATTTCACTCGGTATTGAATGTTGTAGTTGGATTTTAGAGCTCAGCAAGTGTCTGCAGAGAGAGAGAAAAGAAATCCAAACTCCATAAGGTACCTTAATGCCATACAGCTAAAGTGAGAAGATTTACCTTAATGTCACTCACTGAAAGCATGTCATGAGAGAGCCGATCTGGAAGTTCTTGCAGATGCTACAAAAATAAAACATAAGACTTCAGCAAACAAATCATACGGTACAACTTCATTGACTAGTAAACAAATTTCCTTAAAATGCAAAATCTGTGTCACTACAGAGGTGCCAATAGCAAGAGAGATATGGCAGCTAGCATAGCTGTTGTCGTCCAGAGGTCGCTGAAGTAGACTTTCCTGAGTTTCACCCACATCATGTTCCTACGAGATCTACAGTGAATGTTGAGTTTGTCCACAATGTCGTGATATTAGGTCTTATCCCAGAGCAGCACTCCTATGCATAAGTTATTCACCATCTTCAGTACCATGCTTGACCGCCCCACACCGTTTGTTAGCACCCCTGTTCATCAATCATATAGGGTCTTGGTGTGGGATAGTTAGGAGTGTTTTCCTTATGCTGTGTATAGGAAATCTTTTGGTTCTTTGCTGGGGATGTGAGCATCGTATGGTTTTTGTAGCATGATGGCTCTTTTTTAGTTTGGTTTTATGGGCTCGGGGAACTGCCGGAGATAAATTCTCGGTCAGTTTTTTCGTCCCTATTGTATCCCGTTGTTGATCTTCAATGAAAGTATTATTCAGATGAAAAAANAAAAAAAATTTTTTAAAAAAAAAAAAAAAAAAAAAAAAAAACAGTTCCTCTTCCCCCTTATCTCCACGATCCCCCATCATCCTTTAAATTAAATCAGTAGAAAATATTAAAGGTAATCCCCAAAACAAAATGAAATTGATAAGTCTCAAACCCGTAAAACCTTTCATTATTTCTCTATGTTCTGCAACCGTTTCCATTCTCTTTTCTCAGGTAAGCACAGTAATTTCGTCTATTATCTTTCTCTCTTTTTTTTTCTCAAATCCGTCGACGTCGATGGTACAAAAAGGGTTTGTAGTGAAAACATGTATTGTGCTTGAATACATGATGTCGACTGCTTTATCGCTTTAATCATTATAGTAGTGAAGTTGATATGTATCGATTTTAGACTTCAAACCACTATTTTTCTAAAAGCTTTTATGTGTTTTCAGTTTCTTATCACGAAAAACATTCATTATATTTTCTCCTTATTGCAGAAAATTTCTCTTCAGGAACATGGAAAATATCTTTTAAGAGAATATAAAAGTTTATGTAGGAATTGCGAGATATGGATGTGAATAAATGTTTACATTGTTCTACTTCTTCCTTTGTAAGGTGTTGAACTAACTCCATGACTACATTACCTAGCATCTCTCTACGTGTTCCTCTCATCTGTTAACCTCTTTAAATATTGTTTTACAGGTTTTGCTTGAGAAGAATCACTTAGCTTGATCAACAAGCAGATGACATGACAAAATCATGAGAGTCAAGACAAGAAGTATTCAACGAGTAGAAAAACTTACAGTTTAAAGTAATTGTGTTTTGGTTGTCATATTTTACAAGGTTAATCTTTCGTATAGCTGGAATAAGAGTTGTTAACCTTCATAATTGCTTCTTCTCCTCCTGACATTAGCATGAACACAATCTACAAGGTCTTAAACATCTATATCACTAGCAAGATCTACTTCAGCCACTACGTGATCACCAGCAAGTCTTGGTTCCTTCACAAGTCTATTATGTTTTCTACAAGGTGATGCTGAGGAGGTACTTTAAAAGAAAACACACGAGAAGAAATCATGAAACTGATGAAATTCTTTGTTTTGTGAATATTTTTTCTTATGTGTAATATAAAGAATCTTCTGCATTTTTTAAATTAAACTATTTTAGGAGGTTTAAATGTCTTATTACTGATCACATGTTAGCACTTTTGGTTCAATTTTTTTATTATCTAAGTAATAAATATTGGTAGAATTACATGTTTGGTTTAATTAATATGTTAGTTGCACTTAAAGCTTGAAGACGAATGTTTGATTTTTGTGATGATAAATTCATCATATCACAATTCATTGTACCACTTGGTTTATTTTCTTGGGCTATTTGGTAGAAGATATGATCAATTTTGATCCATAATTAAAAGAGCATAAACAATTTTTATTCACCTTACGTTTATTTAAACAATTGTTTTAATTTTGGTAAACAAGAGGAAAAAAATATAGAATATAGTTTACTATAATTTCTTAAATTCAATTGATCTAATCTTATTTTTAGTCAATTAATTTTTAATTAAATGTGATATACGTAATACTATTACAATTTCTTATCTATTTATTTTTGTAATATCAATTAATTACTAACAAAAAAAAAGAATTAAAGAAGCCTATGCAATACTAATATATCTAATTCTACTAAATCAACAGTCACTTTTACAAAAACTGCTACATTCTCCTGTAACTGCTACATTCTCCTGTTGACACGTTAGTTTCTGACGTGTCACCCTCAGAAATTTTGACAATTTTTGACAATTTATTTAGTTAATTAATTATCATAATTTATTTAATTTGTTGTTCTCACAAACGAAAAAACAATCCACGATCATCTCCACGTCTCCCACTTCTTCTTCTCCAACATCTCCATGAACTACTCGATGTATAAAATCTCAAGCATGATCTTCTCATCTTCATACATCGATTCTTGTCAGAAACCAGGTATTTTTTTCATCCCGAAGAACCAATTTACCATATCCTATTTCTGTTTTTCAAATTTTTACACTTCAATTTCAGGTTTTCTGGAAAAAGTTTTCTAAAGAAGAACACTTACAGCAAATCTCGGACACGAAAATGTCTACAACGTGACCAATCCAAGGTAATTAATTCTGTTTTTCCTTTTGGTCTCATATTT